>JAKOPK010000458.1:0-19176 GCA_024195185.1 Coniferiporia weirii
TGGGTTTGGCAAGGTTGATTTCTTTAGCAATGGCAGCCATTGGTGGTGGAGGTGGTGTTTTGGCAAATGGAAAGATGACTCGGTAGTTTGGGACGTTTTGCTGAAAGGTTTCACAGGCTTCGGTTTGATTATCGAGTTTGTGCCAGCCCCACGTTTGTAATTGTTCGTTGTATAGCCACGAGGAGTACTGGAATTTGGCTGCGTCTGTTGGGTGTTTGTTGTAGAAGACTTTGGCTGCGTCGCTCCAGGAAGTAGCGACGGGTCGTGCTGTGGGTTGGGGGATCTGTGATTGCGACAGTTTGACGATAGTTTTGGTTTGGATGGTGGTATGTCAACAAAAAAGAAAGCTTATGCTAGTGTTAAGATCAAAGGATCGGGGAGCCGTCCGGGTTACGGATGCGTCGCATACGGAGTCGATGGTGAGACACGATGAGGTGGGCGACGAAGATAGTGACGACGATGTACTTGGAGAGTCGCATACGGTAGGTGTGCCGGTATTGGGTCGGGTTACGACAGAGAGCATGCTGGACCCAGGGGTGAGCAAATGAGCTTGTAAGAACAAAGAGCATAAGCTTAAGGCTACATGCTTTACGGGGTACAGCTTATATAGACCTATGGAATATGGGGGAATGAGGTGGAACGTGTTAGAGGTGAGGAGTTAGTAGAACATGGAGGAAGCGCATGGAAGGGATGACTGAGCAGGGTACATGATCAGTAAGTGCAACGGGGTCATGGAACGTACTAGAGGCCTGTGGGGTTAGGAGTCAGTGGAGAGTGCAAGGAAAAATGTAACAACTGCGCTCTGTCCGTTCTTTCTGCCATGTCTCAGGCAATATCTGAAGTCATGCTGTGTACCACAGCCAATCCCTTCACCTATGCCTACTAGTGGAACCAGGAGTGTGACACAGCTATAGCTGCGATGCGTTCAGCAGATGACCCACTTACCTGCTGCCTCTGCACCTCTGATGCCCACCACACTTTCTCCCAGGCCAAGAAAACCTGGGCCACCAATCTTCTCTCCTCCGCCACTACTGCCAACATCTACCGCTACGCCAAATGGTCTTCTGGCTCCTGCCACACAGTGTGCCCCCCATTGTCCACCCCTGAGGGGATGGTCTCCTCTCCCCCTGCTCAAGCTGTGCTCTTTGCCTCTACCTTTTTCCCCCCTCCACCCCTTGATTTGGATGTCCCTGAACAGGACCCCCTTGATCTGCCCCACCCTTGCTTCCCTCACCCCTTCCACCCAATTACCCCTGCTGAGATCGATCATGCCCTCCAAGGCACTTTGGCCACCTCAGCCCCAGGCCCCTCTGGCATCTCCTACCCTTATGTCAAACTCCTTCATGCTGCCGCCCCTGGCCTCCTCCTCGCCCTCTTTTCGGCATGCTTGCAGTTTGGGGTCCACCCTTGGACCTCCACTGTCATTTGCGTCATTCTGAAACCCAACAAACCTGACCCCTCCCAGCCTCATGCCTTTCGGCCGATTGCCCTCCTTGAGTGCCTCGGCAAGGTCCTTGAAAAAATCGTTGCCACCCGCCTCACCTTCAACTGTGGCCGCTTTGGGTTGGTCCCTACCAACCAATTTGGGGGCCACTCCTGCTCCTCCACCATCGACGCTGGCCTCTCCCTCATCCACGATATTCAAATTGCCCACTGCTGCAAACTTTGTGTTTCGGGGCTCACCCTCAACATCAAAGGCTACTTCGACAACGTCAACCACCACCACCTCTTACACATTATGCTCCTCCTCGGCTTCCCCCACGAACTTCGTGAGTGGACTCACACCTTCCTCACTAACCGTACTGTTGTTATTGCTGTCGACACCTACCGCCACCCCGCCTTGGCCCTTCCAGCAGTGGGTATCCCTCAGGGCTCCCCTGTTTTGCCCATCTTGTCTTCCATATACACCTCCCTCATTCTACGGCTGCTTGAATCGACCACCGGTAGCGCCCTTAAGGCTTACATGGACAATCAGTTTGTCCTGGTTTTCACCCCCTCTTTTGCTGCCAATATCATTCTTCTCCACACTTGCTACTCTATCCTCTACCCTGCCTTGCACCAGCTTGGTCTCTCCACCGACCCCGGCAAAGATGAACTTATCCACTTCCACCATCACCACTCTATCCCTGCCTGCACCCTCTCCTTCTCCTTTCAACCTCTGGATGGTCACCCGCTGGTTCTTGTCACCCCCTCCACAGAGCTTTGGTGGCTGGGTTTCTTTCTGGATGACCTCCTGACCTTCAAGCCCCACATTCGCTGCATGGCCACCTGGGCCCGCTCTACCACCATGGCCCTTTGGGTCCTCGGGAATACCCTTTGGGGCCTTTCCGTTTTCAACTTCCATATTCTTTTCAAAACCTTGATCATCCCCATGCTTACCTATAGGTTCCAACTCTGGTTTACCGGCATCCACCAGAAATCCCACCTCCAGCCCATGATTGTCGCCCAGAACCAGGCCCTCTGCCTCGTCGCCGGGGCCTTTAAGACTTCGCCGTCGGCTGGCCTCCACCATCTTCTTTCTATTCTCCCAATACCCTTCCTTCTCCGCCATCTTCTTGTTAACTCCACCGCCCATCTCTCCAAACTCCCCCTTTCCTCCCAGGTCATCACCCGACTTCCTCCAGCTTGGGGCCCTTCACCGTCTCACATTCCCAACCCTGTTCTCCGCCTCCGGTCCTCCCTGGCCTCCCCCATCTCCATCCTCCACCGTCTTTCCTTCTTAATCAGCCCCTCCTCCGAACCCCTGTTCCCCTATCTTGCTCCCCCATGGTGCACGTTTCCCCCTCACCATCCTCGGTTACATCTGCCTGACCCCTTCCCGACCACCCATGATGTCGCCCACCGGCGCGCCATTTCGTGGTCCCTTGCCCTCCACCTTCATCATCTGTCCCTCGACCCTTCCAACCTGCTCATCTACACCAACGGTTCATGCCACCTGCACCATGGTACCACTGTCGTCATCGCCACATACACCATCTTCTATGCTGGAAGGTTTATGGACCAACAGCATTACTATTACTCCCCCACCGGCTCCTCCTTTGATGCTGAAATGTTCACCCTTGCCAAAGGCTTTCATCGCACCTCTCTCTTCTGCCTATGCCCTATCACCTGGAGTATTTGGTCCCTTTATTTTATATCCGACTGCACCCCAGCCCTTACTGCCATCCTTTCCCTCCTCCCCCACCCTGCTCAATCGTTGTCTGCCTTGTTTTGATCACTCTTGGACCCCTTTCTATGAGCCAATCCGACCCATCACATCCACCTAGTTTGGTGCCCTGGACATATGCAGGTCCCCGGCAATGAATATGTTGATGCGCTCACCTGCCTCCCCCCTCATGGCCGCCCGGTTTTCTTCAACACTTACTCTGCCCTCCGCCAGGAAGCCCTTGTGGTGTCTACCGAAATGTGGGCACTCGCCTATGCCTCTTCTACGCCCCACCACTGGTCTCTTGCCAGCCATGCCCTCCCCCATCCGCCCTCTACCTCCCTCGCCTCTGCCTGGAAGGCCCCGGCCTCACGCGCTCTTCAAAGCCGGGTCGCCCAAGTCATTCTTGGCCATGGCCATTTTGGGGAATTCTACGCCCGTTTCCTCCCAGACCAGCCCATCGCCTGTGTTAAGTTCAAAGGATGGGGGAGCCGTCCGGGTTACGGATGCGTCATAGACGGAGTCGATTGGTGGAGACGACTAAGTGGGCGACAAAGATCGTGATGACAATGTACTTGGTAAGGCGCATACGGTGGGCTCGGCGATACTGGGTCAGGTTACGACGGAGAGCACGCTGGACTCGGGGGTGAGCAAATGAGCTTGTAAGAACAAAGAGCATAAGCTTAAGGCTACATGCTCGACGAGGTACAGCTTATATAGACCTATGGAATGTAGCGGAACGAGATGGAATGTGGTATGGGTGATGAGTTAGTAGAACATGGTGGAAGTGTGCGGAATGGGATGACTGAGCATGGTACATGATCAGTAAGCGCAACAGGTCATGGAACGTACTAGAGACCTATGGGGTTAGGAGTCTGTGGAGCGGGTGTAAGGAAAAATGTAACAGCCTGCCCCTGTGGCCACCCCCTTCAAACCCATGAGCACATCCTGCACGACTGCCCCCTTCATGCCCACGCTCACGGCCCCCTCCCCTTGGAGACTCGGCCTTCGGCCCACCCCCCCGCATGGGGCAGCAAACTCGGATTAGGTTGGCTTTTTCCCTTCCTTTGCCGCTCTACTGCCTTTATGCGCCCCCTCTTCTCCCAACCCCTCCCCCCCCCACCTCCTGACCACTTTCATCTGCCTTAGATTTCTTTAGTCCTTTGCCCCCTCCCTTCCACTACCGCAATCGCCAACCCCTGAACCATCTACCATGCCAGTTCCCTTCATACCCCTCTCTATCTACCTTTACTGCCCTAGACTCTGTCCATTGGGCGACTGCGTCTTGTATTTGTACTATAGCGGTATATAAGCTGAGAATCAAAAAAAAAAAAAAAGGAACGGTCACGTGATAAATTTGCTTTTTAGATTGCCATATGATCGTGAGAATAAAATTGGCGATCTATAGAACTTAAAAGTAAGCAGGATCATATCCATATCTGCTGAACTTGTTAATTCCCATCTCAGAATAGAACGCAAGGTATTCCAACGATTAGTTGACGGCGCCGGCAGCGACTCACGGGAATCGGGATCCGTAAGTTAACGCTAATGGGTCGGGATCTAATCGGAGCGGAACGCTTAGGAACGGGGAACGGGGAGGAAACGGTGCGTGAATCCATGCGACAAGCGATAAGCAATAAGTAATAATAATAACACATTATACAGTGTAAACAAATGGACTACATAGTGAGGTCGACGATTGTGCTCGTCGAAATACATCGATTCCAACATCAGGAACGTTTTGTAGCCGTGCGAACGGCCTTCCTGATATGTGCTGCACCCATCGATGACGTTCATTTTTGGTTGAGGTTGAACGAGGTCGCGCGCAACGTCCGAGGCCATCCCCGCCCATAAAAACCCGTCACCATCTACCGCCATACAGCGCATACCTTGACCACCGACCATCATGTCCCTCTCCAACAAACTCTCGATCTCCGACCTCGACCTCAAGGACAAGAAGGTCCTCATCCGCGTCGACTTCAATGTCCCCATGCAGGATGGCAAGATCACGAACCCGGCGGTGCGCAGCAGCTCATAGTCTCTGAAGTTGCCAATCATGTCCGTCTTACGCGAAATCTTCCCATTCAGCGGATTGTCGCCGCGCTTCCCACCGTCAAGTACGCACTCGATAACGGTCGGTCAATGTTCTGAGTTGTGGGCTGGCTGTATGCGGACTTAAAGCCCTGGTATGTTTTTTTTCAGGCGCCCGCACCGTCATCCTCATGTCGCACCTCGGCCGTCCGGATGGAAAAATCGTTTCTAAATACTCCCTCGGGCCCATCTCGAAGGAGGTATCCGAACGCCTCGGCAAGCCTGTGACCTTCCTCAAAGACTGCGTTGGAACGGAAGTTGAATCCGCCGTCGAGTCCGCTCAGCCGGGCTCTGTTTTCCTGCTCGAGAATCTGCGCTTCCACATCGAGGAGGAGGGCTCGGTGAAAAACAAGGACGGTACGAAGACGAAGGCGGACCCGCAGGCCGTCGAGGCATTCCGCGCGGGCCTCACGAAACTCGCCGACGTGTACGTGAACGACGCGTTCGGCACCGCGCACCGCGCACACTCGAGTATGGTCGGGGTGAAGCTCTCGCAGCGCGCGTCCGGCTTCCTCATGAAGAAAGAGCTCGAGTTTTTTGCGAAGGCGCTCGAACACCCCGAGCGCCCCTTCCTTGCCATCCTCGGTGGTGCGAAGGTCTCTGACAAGATCCAGCTCATCGACAACATGCTTGACAAGGTTAACAAGCTTATCATCTGCGGTGGAATGGCATTCACCTTCAAGAAGACGCTTGAGGGCGTGAGCGTACGCAGAGCCCTCTGTTTCCGTATTTCCGCGCGATTTTTGACCGCCTCCATAGATCGGCACGTCGCTGTTTGACCAGGCAGGCTCGCAGAAGGTTGCTCAGTTAATCGAGAAGGCGAAATCAAGAGGCGTCGAAGTCGTGTTCCCGGTCGACTACGTCACTGCGGACGACTTTAACAAGGACGCGAACACGAGTACCGCGACGGACGCAAGCGGCATCCCAGACAACTGGATGGGCCTCGACTGCGGCCCGGAGAGCCGAAAGCTCTTCAAGGACACTGTGCTCAGCGCGAAGACCATCCTCTGGAACGGCCCGCCGGGTGTATTCGAGTTCCCCGCTTTTGCGGGCGGCTCGGAGGCGCTTCTCGAGGCGAACATTGAAGCGGCCAAGAATGGCGCAACCGTCATCGTCGGTGGAGGCGACACCGCGACTGTTGTCGCACAACACGGCGCGGAGGACAAGCTCAGCCACGTCAGCACGGGCGGTGGTGCTAGCTTGGAGCTCCTAGAGGGCAAGGTTCGTTTCTTTCTTTACGCAGACAAGACCGTCATACTAATAAAATTTGCTTATTTTCTAGACTCTTCCGGGTGTTGCTGCGCTCAGTGACAAATCTGCGTGAATCTTGGCGGGCCTCTAAGCGTTTTGTGATGCTGAGGTGAGGGAATTCATAGACTTAACACGAAACGGGGAGGATGAAGGAAGAATGGACGTGAAGTACCCACACTCTGTTGTATAGTACAGTACTAAAAATGATCTAACTCTCGCATACTAATTTTCTGAAGCGTTTGAATTGTGTGCAAGACCACTATGCGGGAACGTTAGCTTAAGTAATGTTAACTCTAATTATCCGAGAATCGTCCGAAGCCACTTTCTCACGAAAAGATTACGCTAGCATACAGCCGTGAAGCTTAATCTTTAGCATGCGTGCAGGTAGCAGTCCGACCTTCCTCCGACGAGACCAAACCAGAGGTACATGGGTATTGTGATGGCCCGCAGTTCATGAGGGCCACAATCCCTCACGCTCGCCCATCTCGGCCTGATGTACACCCAAACCCGAGTTGCGAAGACGGTTATCGGTCGTATGACTTATCCCACTCATGCCACCGGCCAACGACGGGTCTGCTATGGAAACAAAAATCCAGATCAGATCAAATAAGAGAATAAGAACGGCCTCGTTGCCTCGGCTGCGAGAAAGCGTGTGTGCGTCGCATGATGATGTAGTCATGTTGATGGTGACCTGCTAGAGTCTTTTACCTGGGTTCGATCCAAGTTGAAGCCTTTGGCGGCCTGCATCGCACCAGTATCGGTGGCGGAATAACGACATTTTTACGGGCAGGCTGGGGGACTGAAGCTTGCTGCTTGACGCGGACATTGGTCGTAGCAATGATTCTGCTTGCACAATTAAGTACTTCCTTTTTACTCTCACTTTCCTGACGGTGGCAACCAAAACACGTGGGGAAAAATAAATAAAAGGATAAAGACGGAGTGCCAGGGATGTCTCATCCTCACGTCCTCCCCCTTTCCCGTCACTACACCGTTTACACCCGTTGTACAAAACGTACAAACGTTGCAGGACGAGGGCGAGGGGCGAGGGAAGAGGGAGGTGGACGTGGATTCGACTCAGACACGGAGCTTCCAGTGACAGCCGAAGAGAATGAGAGCATTGACGTTCTAAGAGAGGAGAACATGACACGACGGAGGGAAGCAAAGCGCAGAAGCACAGATAAGTCACGGCCAGGAGGATCCGTAGCAGAAGAAAGTCTTTGGATGTTTACTTTCAGCTGGATATCATTAATAGTGAGTGCTGGGTGGATTAGTAGCAGACCTGAGACGCAGAGAGACAGAGGAACGACGGACGCCCTAAGGACAGTGAGTCGAGCTGCATGCACTGGGAGAGGGGGGAAAGACATTTCGGTTCCCCTGACTCTAGTCTCCATGCTACACCCGCATTCTTATTTATACTGATTTTCCAGCCCGGAGCCCGATCTAGAGCCTTCCAAGATGCATGTCAAATTCAAATTTCAAAATGTGAGAATGCACGTGGCGAAATCGCTCGGGATTGCCTAACTGGGTGTTGCCACCCGGACTCGACGTTCAAATGATGTTCCACGTTACAAAGCTTCTACAGTACAAGTCTCAAGATAGGATCTTAATTTATCAAGAAACAAAGCCAACCAAACGGAGGAAATAAAGTGGGAAAAAGACGGGAAGACATACAACAAAGTGGCAGGGACTGGAAGGGACGCTTGCGGGGTTTTTAAAAAAAGTTCAGGAACTTGAGAAAAAGCAATTGGGTGTTGTAGTGCTACGTGTGCGAAATGTAAAAACAAAAACTTGCGCGTGTGGTTTCAATCGTGACTGTCGTGAATGGGTCGCCAACTCAAACTCGGTTATAACCATCGTGATAGCTGCTGTAGCGTCTTCAGGCTGCGCTGGGTGGGACGACGGTCTCCTGCGTCGTGGTAGTCAAAGTCTCGGAGAGAACGTCGATGTACGCCTCGCCTCCGATGTAGACGACCGGAAATTGACCTGAAAGAATCACGTCAGTCGGCTTCTTCACGGCGATACGGAAGGGAGAGGGAAAGTAAGAGAGCGAAGCTTAGACGCACAGGGCTTCCATATGCCTATATGCTTCCCGCACTCGAGCAGCGCACCGCACTTAAACTCCTCAAAAGACGGCACCCCAGCACCTTCACGAAGGTCTCCATCCCACCCGCAATCGTGTGTCTGCAAATCCGGGAAGTGTACGATCCGCAGGGAGCCGTCGGACATGCGCACGATGTTGTTCCCAGCGAGGTCGATCTCAGGCTGTAGACCCTCGAGGTGTACGCTCCCGATCTTCCGCATCACCTCTAATCTGCGGACGCGTATGTCAGCAATGTCTTCAATTACGCATGGAATATTTAAAAAGAGAGGGAGGAGGGACGTACTTGTCCGCAGGGGTTAGCTTGGTGAGCGTTCCGAGCGGCGCGAGAGAATCCTCGGTCACGAACGCACCTACCTCGCGGCCGCTGACATCCTTCCCGATATAAAAACCGTAAAAGCGGAGGACAACAGAGCCCTGCAGGCGCGGGAGGAGGGTGGTGTACGCATGTGCCTCGCGCCTGAGGGCCGCGAGCTGCGGTGCGTTGAAGCTGGCTTTGAGAAGGACTTGTAGACCGTCGTCGAGCTTCGCCCGATAGATACAGACGCCGTCAAACGCTCGGAGGGTGCGTACGATGGATAGTTTCCGGTGGCCTGCAAACTCGACAGACCCTTCGCCGCTGAACGAAATCGATCCCTGCCCGTCGGGGAGCGCCACTGTGAGGGTGGACATTGGGGGAGGGGGGTGAGCGAGAGAGGGGGCGTTAGGGAGAGGGGGGTACGGAGGAGAAAGTGAGAGGATGCGCGGGAGACGAAACGGACGAATTCAGGACTCGGAGGAGATTAACGTGAAAGAAGGGAAGCAAGGGTGGTTACGACAGCCAATAATTATCCAGATCTCCTGAGTACCAAATCTACTTATCTGCGGCCGATTACGTGGACACTTTTTCCACGTGACTTGTATGCACCCCGTTCCGAAAGTTTTAGCACGTCCCATACGAGAACGACGACCTGCGTTGCCGATACAGTTCAAATGGGCCGGCTCGATGGCCCCAATCCCGTACTTGAAATGACGCACATAAATCTGCGCTGAAAGTACTTGATTAAGCAGGACTAGCATAATTAAATTACGAGTACATAATAATTTCCGAGATATAATAAGCATTGAAAATAAAAAGAAATAGCATCCCCATCACCAGTCCCTTCCGGAGGAAGCCCCCGATAAGAAAACATATTAAAGATCCATATTAATTAAAGGTGCCCATGCCTCGACCTCAAGCTTATTTCGAGATGTCCAGTACGATGCGACCAACGACCTGCCCTTTCTCCATCTCCTCGTACACCCTGCAGTATGGGACAGTCAGAAAATCACAAGGCAAGTTGTCAGGAGTGAGGACTACGTACTGTTCAAGCTCTGTGAAATCGCGCATGGCGTATGTGCACTTCACCCTGCCTGTCGCAGCGATATTCACCGCCTCGATGGCCTGTTGGCGGTTCCTGAAAATAAAGGGTTCGTAAACGAATTGATGACAGATCCAGGTTAAAACCTCCACTCACCCAACAAACACTCCGCGGATCGTTAAGCCCTATTTTAAAATAATGCCTTTTAGGATGTACTGTCAGAAAGAATTAGAGAACGATGCTCACCCTTGAGGCTATCAGTACGACAGGTAGGGAAAGCACACCGCCCGGTGGGATGCCGACAGCCATGAGGTAGCCGGCGGGACGCAAGTACGCCGCTGCAACCTCGTAAGCGCTGCTGCCGCCAGCCGTGATGATTGCCGCGTGTGCGCCGCCGCCCGATGTAGCAATGACGTCCGCAACGATGTTGGTGCTCTCCCTGAAATCGATCCACTTCTCCGCGCCAAGTGATAGACAAAGGTCACGCTTCGCCGCGCCCGTGTCGATTGCGATGACTCGTAGACCCATCGCGACAGCATATTGGACAGCTAAAAGCACACAATGGATGAGTAATGGAAGCTGATAGCGAAGACATTTAACGAACCGAGATGGCCTAGACCTCCCCCTGCGCCGGGAACAACAACCCAGTCGCCGATATGCGCATTGCATTGCATCAATGCGCTGTATACGGTTACACCCTGCGCGAAGCGTGAGCCAGGAATTTGGATGATAACATTCAGTACTCCTACTTACCGCACACATGATGGCAGCTGCGGTGGGGCCATCGAGGCTCTCCGGAATCGGAGTGACGTGGTTCACATACGACACGGCGTACTCGCAGAAAGTCCCGTCCAATTGAGACCCGCTAGTCTTCATATTCGAGCAGACTAGAATGAATCGCATAAGATCAATCAAGTGGGGAGAGGGTGATTGATGCTTACAGCCCTCATATCCCTTCCGGCACATCTCGCAGTTTAAGCACGAGTCCGCCATAAATTTGATTCCGACGCGGTCGCCCAGGCGAATCCCATTGTTCTCGGTATGCTCACCAATGGCCACGACGATGCCAATACCCTCATGTCCGCCGACAAGGTCCTGCTTCGGCGTGACTGGGTAGATGTTCTTCTTCGTACCCAGATCCGTGTGGCAGACGCCCGAGTATTGGAGCTTGACGAGACACTGGCCTGGCTCGAGCGCAGAGGGCGGACACACGGGGTGGTCGTTGACGAACTTCACGTCGCCTCCGGGGAAGGGCTGGACGTATGCGCGCTGGGTAGTTGGGATAGCAGAGGATGAGGACATGTTGGTTGATACGATGAGGTAGTGATACGGTATATGCCCACCTTTACTGCGCTTTTATACTTGGGCCAGCGTCCTGCAAGACGATGTTCCGAACCTCGGAGCAAAGGGGGCGCGGTGACCTAAAACGTATCAAAAAGGACACAAGTGGCCACCGCTGCGGGATAACTGTAGTTTCATGGCCCGAATTTCAAGTCCTTAGTAGTTTCCGCTGCCGTAGTGAGTGGGAGATAAGAAAGAGCGCTGCGCGTGATGGCCGGCTTGTGACTGTGCAAGCACGTGATGTAAACCGATAGTTTGCTATGCGCTGAAGTTCAACGACTTTGGTCTCTCCCTTTCATCAGCCTACAGCGGCAGTACATTGGATGCCACTTAGCATGTCGCTGTCAGCTTCCACCTCCGGCTTCAGAGACCATCGCGGGCCACCATGCTAGCCAGACTTTCCGGATTTCTCGGGGAATTCCATTTCCGACTGTTTCAACATTCCGCGTTCGGAGTCAAGGGGCAGTAGCGGTATCCTGGACAAGTCTGCATTTCCCCATCTCCCAGAACCCCGAACTACCGCCTTACCCGGTCCGCATCCGCGTCTGCACTCCCTCTTTGCTTCCCAGTAGCAAGGCTCTGGAATCGGCTGTTACCTCATTTGATCGCTGTTGGGCCCGAGAATGGAGGGTGAAATAGTTGATGGCGTTGATGGGCTGTCGTCGTTGGTTACTAGAAACCCTTATCAACATCTTGAGCCGGTCGGCCTCTCGTACCTGCCCGAATCAACACCCACGTCAAAATAGCTCGCAGCAAGGCCTTCTCAGCCCTCCCGTCCAGCTTCTCAAAAGTCATTGAGGCTGCTTCTGTATTTGAAAGATGATCGACATGCGACTACTCTAATATCCCGCTCCGACCGTGCTAACGGACAGTTCTTTCTAAGCGCAACAAGTACCAACGTCCAATACGGAATCGGCCGAGCACATTTTCTCTCTCGCCGAGCTGAGCCGAGCGTCCGCCTAAACATTTTCCTCGATGCAAGATTGTGATGACGCCCCAATCTCGCCGTTACTTGCAAAGACCATAGGAGGGGTGCTCTTCTGTTTCTGCCGCTCAGTACGGGGCCATACAAAGACCTCTTCGCGGGCTTACATTCTTGTATATGGAACTCTCGTTAAACTGGGAAGATGAGGACATCTGCAGGTGGCTGATCATTTCAGGGGCTCGCACAGCCCTTCTCGAGTTCAGACTGTTTTGAGTTAGTTTCGCTACCGGTACCAAATGACTGGATCTCGACGACTCACGATACTAGGACTGAATTGACGTAGACTGCGGACGTTTGTTGGAACACAGCGTTGTAAACACAGGACTCGGAGGCTTACGTTTTCCTACTGTTTGCTGAAACGGTACCCAATAGACTTGTCCCGGGAATGCGACGTCCTGGAAAGCGATACATTTCAGTCGGAAGGGATGGATCGCGTATAACGACATTACTAACCAGCGACACGAACACGAGCTGCGTCACACTACGACGTTGCTTAATCCACCTAGAGCTCGGTAACATCCATATAATTGTTCCACTCACACTGTGACTATGCCTCTGCTGACTGCGTACAAAATCAGGTTGTCGACGATCCGTTCCGTACTGGGAAAGGGGGTGTTAGTACTGCTTATCTGCTACGAGGGAAAGGCTAGGATGCTTACGATTTGACTCCGGTACGACGTGAGTTTAGGTAATAGATGAAGCTGACCATGATGACGATGTCACACAGGGCATCAAGGCCCTGGACTGTGCTCCCAGTGATCTGTTTTTTCGAAATGAGATGACATAAGCATACTTCACGGAAGCATGTTAGACTAACCCAAACGGTTGGATCACCCAGCGAGAGAACCGATTGGTTGCGAAACCTGTGAGTAAAGTAAGCTTCCTGGCTAAAGCTCGGCAGCGTAGACCTCACAGTTCGGCTATGACCTCTGCATACAGACAACCAGTGAGACAGGATAAGCAAAATCGGCAACTCACTCACCCATGTCCAGACCTATTGCGCAGAAAGCGAGAAATACCTATATACAATGGCGTTCAGCTCGGGCACATACTGTATATAAGTGAGTGCACAAATAAGAAACTGACGATGAAGATCACCACGAGTCTGTTTTTGCTGACTGAAGCCATTTTGGTTATAACGGATTATGCTGAATAATCGTCAACAATTCATCTTACCTTTCCAAATTTGCCAGGCAAAGAAACTTAAATAAGGGGCATTAGATGACGTGATAAAAAAGTTAAAGGCGGCGTACGTTTGGGCAATAAATGTGGTTAAGTCCTGAAATCAGAGCGCTTTAGAGAGTGATTCAATCGATCATGAGAATTACACACCACAGTCTCGATCTGGATCTGCTCCAGAATAAGTTTAAAATCAAAAGGGTTCGAGGGATGCATGTAGCCCGGAGAAACTAACGGTATAGCTCCTGTCGCTCGTTAAGTGTCCTGCGTATATACTCTGAAAATGTGCAACTCGTACCATGGGACGATGAAATCGGTGCTTGAAGAATCTAGTCTGAGGACCAGGTACGTATAGAGCGTATGAGCAACCAATGCCGTTGATAGAGTATCGAGAATCCTTTCCAACAAGGTTAGACGTTTGGGAGCGTACGAGGATTGACGGACACTGACCACAGAACGCCGACCTGAACAAAAAACGTCACGGTGGGCGTAAGAAATCGGCAAGCATCGATATCGAGATTACTTACCAAAATCCTATGTGATAAATGATCATTATAGCGACTACGATAATACATGTATAACTGAAGGCAAGTGATCCCATACAACCTGTAAGGCTAACTATTCAGCTTCGTGTTTTCGGAGGGCGATAGATATGGTGGACTCACGTTGTAGAAACGGCGAAGCCTATCAGAACACATGCAAGAGTTGTCTTGAAACCTTCAATAAGCTCGATGGCGTCGAGGGAGTCCGATTCCATGATGGTGACCAGAGCCTGAGGGAGTAGGATCGTTGAGAGAGCCACTACTCCTTTATACTACCTAGAATGTGCTCGCACGGTCTCAGAACCTACATTAGTTTGTATGGGAAGAGAGGAGAATTTTTCGTGATTGATGATTAAGAAAGACTAGCACACAAATGAACGCGTCCGACGTGGACCCGACGGGTGCATCTTGTTGTTTGCTCCTCCGGTGCTGTACACGCCAGTGCCGCAGCTAGATAGCAGCTTCCGCCGGGCTACTCGCGAGGGCTCCCCGACGGAGCGGAAGTGAACCCTTATCGACGTATCTGTACCAGTGCATGGTCCTTCTTTCTTCTAATCCTAGAAGAAGAAGTCTGGGCTCTGCCGAGAAGTAAGTCGAGAAAAAGAGAAGCTGATTCGTAGAGTATTATTGTCTTTCTCGGAGAGTGACCAATATTGCATCGCTCATCTATCGTAAGGATAAGCGTGCGTTTCAAAGCGGGGCTACCGAATAGCATCGAGCGTTCTCGGGATCTACCTGATTGGGAAAAGAAGCCTCTAGCGTGTCAGATTCGAAATATGTATGTGAAGGTTTGGTCATCTACTCCTTTCTTTGCGCCGCGTGCTTTCGCTGATCCCTTTGATCTTCTTCCGTTTGTGAACAGTACCGTTCCATATGGCGTGGTGATGACGCTGTCGTGAGTGACTCGAGATTTAAAAATTACTGCGATTCGCAAGTATGCGGGAATTGGCAGAGCCCTGCCAGAATTGACAGTGGTAGTTGAGCAACTTGAAGCCATGATGGAGCGAGCGAGTTCGGACTTTGCCAAAAAAAAGTGCAAATTGAGATCCACCGATCTCAGCATGATGCCTGAATGGTTACATGAGGCACTGCAGCTTATTCAAAGAAGGTTTATCAAGTAAACTCGTCCTAGGACTGCCTGCCGGATATCCAGATGTGGATTCTTCTTCGTAAGGCTCCGTGTATCGAGATGCTCACCGGAAATGAAGGAGACCGGTTAAGAGAGAAAATTTTCAGAGCGATGCAGAAAAGAAGAAACGGCGGAAGAGCGTCACTCCGCGCGGCTTGTAATTTTGATAAATCTATGACTGGTGGCGTTAGTCGCTCCAGGGTCGTGCATCCTACTACATGTAGTAGTGATATCCCGGCGGCATATCGATTATCGAATAAGATGTACATATTTACGTACTTGGAATGATCTTTAGCGCATGGCCTGAAAAGTTGGTTGGTCTTGGAATTCCACCTTCCCTGAATAGTTCCGCTGTACGTCGCCAGTGTAGTTTAAGGACCAGAGACCTCGATGAATACTGGGTACACGTGGAAAACCGGAGCTTGAAATGCAACCAGCAGCCACAGAAACGTCTGGAAGCGTGGGAAGCCGGAGTTAACATATTATAAATATCGGATGCATCCCACGACATAGAGTAGGATCGGTCCTGAGTATGAGCTCCTGTAATTGTGATGGTTGGCATGTCGAGGGGGCGACATAGCTTTTTTGTATTTGACCGACAGGAAGGCCACCGCCTCGTCCTCGACAACGTCACGGTCTTGCTGCTTAGGAGCGCCTTCGGCCATTCTCCTGCGCCTGCATCGACCAAACAATGTCGAAGCCGTTCGACTATGAAAGCCTTGCGCGTTTACGGAGGCCGCCCGTAAGGCATTTGCGCCTGCTCATGGTTGTCGTCGGCCTGCTTTGCGTGGTGCGTTTCTCTCTCGCTTTGTCGACCAACGGGTGCTGATAACTCGTGTAGATGATGCTTTTATCGACGCGAACGGCGCGCGACTACGTACCGCTCGGGAGGGCGCAAGTCCCCCGTCCAAACGCACCCGTTAACGTCACCATCCACCCAGCGGTCGACCCGATCACGCAGCGCGCCAACGCGACGATCCTGATGCTTGCGCGCAACGACGACCTCGGCGGCGTCGAGGAGAGCATGCGCGCGCTTGAGGCCGCGTTCAATCACAAACACAACTACCCGTGGACGTTCCTCAACGAGGTCCCCTTCTCGCTTGAGTTCAAGCGCCACGTGCGCTCGCTCACCAACGGCGATGTGCACTTCGGGCTCATCAGGAGCGAGCACTGGTACCCGCCCGACTGGATAGACGAGGAGAAGTATGAACACGACCGCGAGGCGATGAAGGCACTGCGTATGATTCCGTACGCGGGAAGCATGCCGTATCGTAACATGTGCCGCTTCAATTCTGGGTTTTTCTTCCGCCAGGATATATTGAAGCAGTTCAAATGGTATTGGCGCGTCGAACCGAAAGTGCGGTTCCCGTGCGACATCCCGTTCGACCCGTTCGTATACATGATCGAGAACAACAAGCGCTACTCGTTCACAATTACAATTCCTGAGTTCGCCGCGACGATCCCTACACTCTGGGATCACACCAAGAGTAAGTATTAAACTTCATTCTCTCCTTCGATCCCTTAGTTATGATTTCCTTTCTTCACTCAGGCTTCATGTCCGATTACTCGGAGCTCCTTGCGGACAACAATGCACTTTCATATCTCACTGATGACAACGGGGAGTCATACAACAAGTGCCACTGTAAGTCCTCTCCCCAACCTCAACCCACTCCCGTTTGACTTGCTTGCACAGTCTGGTCGAACTTCGAAATCGCCGACCTAGACTTCTTCCGGTCAGATGCATACATGTCCTTCTTCAGCCGCCTCGACTCGAGTGGCAACTTCTTCTACGAGCGCTGGGGAGATGCGCCCGTACACAGCATCGGCGTTGCGCTCCTCCTTCCGCGCGAGCAGATCCACTACTTCCGCGATATTGGCTACTACCACAGTCCGATGTGGAACTGCCCCGAGGACGCGCTGAACCAGGAGCTCCAGTGCTCGTGCCAGCCCGGACAAGCCTTCGGTGAGCCTTTTGCTTGACACCAATTTGCTTTGTACTCATACTTACGCATATCTAAACAGATGCGTACGGCTCAGTGTGCTTAGAAAAGTTCGAATCTCTATTTACAGACGGTATTACTAGATGAAATTCAGATTGCGTCAAGTCCCGTTCTCGCCCTAAATTATTTTCCCCGTTGCATCTGCCATAGACATACATATATCTTCCTAATCAAAGACATTATACGTCCTCCGGGCTTATCCCATTGTGTATAGTAATCGAGCATTTAGAAGTATATATGTCGTTGAACATCCTCGTATGCCTAACTCTCAGGTGGAGGTTGATATGTAAGTGTGGACATCGGCCTGCTCATACTGGAAGGCAGTGAACAAGCGATTTATGCTTAGCAGGGCGAGTTGGATAGGTAGCATACTTGATACCGAATTCTGAGAGTGTCTGTGCTGATTTTGCCTTGGAGACAGCGAGCAATCGATCCAGGAAATTCGAGTGCAGCTTACTGTAACAGATAGATTAAAGATACATGTAAGTACTACCCTCCATCCGCAAGTACGAGACTCGTCAGCGCTACGAAACTCCAGCAGGACCAGTAAGGACACGATGAAGCGGATTCGGACTTTAATGTCGGGAATTTGGATCTCCCGATCTCAGCATGTTCTTTGAATAAACCACAGTACACATGAGGCACCGTAGTTTATTCAAAGAAGGTTTATTAAGGAAGCTCGTACCATGTAGGACTGCCTGATGGATATTCAGGTGTGGATCCTTCTTCGTGAGAGGAGTCGAGACCACACCGGAAATGAAAGAGACTGATTAAAAAGAGAAAACTTACGGAGCGATGCAGAAAAGGAGAAACAGCGGAATAGCGCCACTCTGCACAGCTTGTAGCTTTTATACAATTACGGCGACAGTCATTCCACGTTGCCCATGATATCCGGCGTCGAATGAGATGTATTTACGTATATTTGGCTTGATTTTTAAATGACCGCTCAATGCACGTGACACGTGGCCTGAAATTTTTTTTTTTTTTTTTTTTGATTATCAATTTGTATACCGCAATAGTATGAGTACAAGACGCGGTCACCCAATCGAAAGACGTCTAGGGTAATAAAGGTAGGTAGAAGGGTGTAAGAAGGGAACTGGTCATGGTGGATGGTTCAGGGGTCGGCGATTGCGGTGGTGGCACGAACAAGGAAGCGGAAACTATGGGGGGTGTTACATTTTTCCTTGCACTCTCCACCAACCCCTATCCCCACATGCCTCTAGTACGTTCTATGTCCTCGTCACGCTTACTGATCATGTACCATGCTCAGTCATCTCTTCCACACGCTTCCCTCATGTTCTACTAACTCCTCACCCCTAACACGTTCCATCTCATTCCCCCACATTCCATAGGTCTATATAAGCTGTACCTCGCCGAGCATATAGCCTTAAGCTTATGCTCTTTGTTCTTACAAGCTCATTTGCTCACCCACGAGTCCAGCGTGCTCTCCGTCGTAACCTGACTCAGTATCGCCGAGCCTACCGTATGCGCCTCACCAAGTATATCGTCGTTACTATCTTTGTCGCCCACTTAGTCGTCTCCACCAATTGGCTCCGTCTACGACGCATCCGTAACCCGGACGGCTCCCCCATCCTTTGAACTTAACAGGGGGTGGAAGCAATCGGGAGGAGGAGGGGGAAGAAGGGGGTCGTGTAGGAAGGCACGCGTAAAGGCAGTAGTGCGGCGAAGGAAGGGGAAAAGCCAACCTAATCCGAGTTTGCTGCCCCACGCAGGGGGTTGGGCCGACAGGCGATCCTCGACGGGGAGGGGACCTCTGGCATGGTGAAAGATGGGGCAGTCCAGAAGGAGATGCTCACGGGTTTGGAGGGGGGTGCCGCAAGGGCATGAGATGGGGAGGTCAGGAAGGAAGCGAGCAGCATAGGCGCCGAAGTGGCCGTGGCCCAGGACAACCTGGACGGCGCGGCTCTGGAGGGCGCGGGAGGCAGGAGCTTTCCAAGAGGAGAGAAGGGCGGTAGATGGGAAAAACTCCCCACCTGCGAACAGGGGGAAGTCCAACCTCCCAGACCAACTGGCCTGGGTTCCATGTTCTACCAGCACATGGATAGTCTAGGCTT
>JAKOPK010000459.1:0-19155 GCA_024195185.1 Coniferiporia weirii
TGGCTAAGGGAGCCGGGTGGTGCCCTGTTGGTGGGTTGGGGTGAGATGATGGTGGTTGGAGGGAGAGGGGTGACGTGCGATTGCAGACGCATCACCGGGCTCGAGGTGCGCGCTCATTCTGACTTCGGTTTGGTCTCATTTCTCAAAAGAAGTTTTACTATATCACGTACTGGCCCACTTGCTGCGCGCTTTCCGACATCTCGGGCTCGTCGCGCAATTAGGCACCATACACAGATCCAGCGACCGGCCTGCGGTATCACGACAAGAGTATATACGAGTTTATCAAGACGCTGGTACGTGGAAACGCCTCATTTCGGCTGGAAGTGAAGACGCTCGCTTTTTGTATCTAATGTGTCCATTGGTTCGGTGTTTGCAGAATGCGAGCGCGGTGAAGGAATACCTCGCGCTTCGGGGTGTCAATCCTATCGTAAAGTAGTAAAACATTGTCAACACACATCATATTTCCACCACAACTCTCACGTCTGTACTTCTATCTGGTGCGTGGCTCCCCTCATCTCATCCCCCCCCCCCCCTATTCCGATTCCGGTTACATTTACAGTGATATTTTAGCTCATTGAATACAATTGAATCCGGTCCTCTGTTCTCGCCGGCCTGCAAGGGCTCCTGGCGTCAATGGAGGAAGCCAGTCAGCCCTTAGCATTACCTCGTTCTTTGTTCCATACATAATTGCGCACGCTGCGATTCCCTGTCTCACTTCGATTCTATTCAATCATAAAGTTAGAATCAGGGCACGCGCCTGTAGTTCGTTCCACTTCGATTATGAGAAACGAGGCGCTTGGTGCCGGCGGATTTAACGTGGATGATCACGTGCCCGCTTTCGCCTCATCACGGCACGGGCCGGCCCCCGGGGAACACCTGCATCAGGTTGGGATAGAGTAAACCAAAATTTTAAGACTCGGTTCACGTTTATGCAATAGTGAATAAACCTTGGATAAACAACTGACATAATAATACCTCCCTTGTACTTTGATTCTTCTGGCGACAATGGGAAACACCTACAGGATCTATAGGATACTTGAAGTTCTCATGAGTGCAACGAAAAACAGTTGTATACACCATGTATATAACAATAAATCTGGCATTTTTTATTATCACCGCTAACTTCCACGAATACTGGCGTTAGCATTATGAGGTGACGTTGTCACCGCGTACAGCTCTTATTCGACGACCCTACGATACAGTTGCATACAAGAGGAACAGTTAAAACTTACTACACTACATACGCGAACTTGAATGCTAGGTCGTCAGAAGAGACAAGCTTAAGGTTCCACTAACATCGGACGAGCCGTATCAAGCACATACACAGCAGCAACAGAGCTCGAAATCCTCCACCTGTCAAAAAATAAGTAAGGTCATGCATCAGTGCCTCGAGGTGCAGCAGGTGACAACACAGAAGACACACCTGTGAGTTCTGAGAGGACGTTTCGGAGGCCGCCGGTGATTCCGGTGGCGAAGGAACCGTCCTAAAGGGAGAAGTAAGAGTAATCCAAGCATTTAATTAAGTACCCATGCCGATGGAAAGGCCAAAACGTACACGAATGAGCACGGCCTTGAATGCGGTGTGACTGGAGGCGGAACCACCGTCTCCCGACGTTGAACCCTGGATTTACAGGTCGTAGTCGTTGTCAATCTATGGGTTATCGATACCGTCTGGGGCATAGTTGTCAAGTCTGCTGTTCTTCCACAACCCGCGATTTCTCCACAGTACGTGGCTCTTTTCGCCTTGTGTCCACAGCCCGTGATTGTCGGGCATGTTCCCGTAAACGTCGCCCGCGCCGTAGCCGTTATTGTCCCGCAGCCCATAACTGCTGTTTCCTTCGACCTTTTTTTAATGTCAGGCTTTTTTATTTCCAAAGGTTCCACAGCTATAGGTTCCACAACCGCAGGGGCTTTTTGTTTGTGAACCTTACACGCCGCTGGTGGTTGACACTCATGTTTCGCTGGTTTTTCCTGGGGAGCAGGAACTGGCGGCGTGCAATCGTATATCGTTGCTGGTCGACCTACACAGTGTGGCCTTCTTGCCTGGGCCATGTGAGCTGTTAGTTTATGACCTCCACAAATAGTTACTGGCCGACCCACACATGTTGTCATTGTCGCCCAGCCCGTGGGAGCCGCTGCATTCAGGTTTACACGAGACTCCAATTTCAGACCTGGTGTTGCCCAGCTATTGCGTCCACAGCAGATATGTGCGATAGGTGGCATGCTTTTTTGTTTAGCAGATGTCGAGAATGCCGTAGGGTAGAAAGGATGCAGGCGGAGAGCAGCTGAGATGCGAGGTACTTATGCACGAGCGGATGAGATGGTAGCGCTTGGCAGGGGGAAACCAAAGTTGGGAATACAGTCCGGCGCGACTCATTCGCGTCTGAGTGTATTCTAAAGTTCGAGTTCAAATGCCATAATGATGTAAGGTCGCAGCGTGCACACAAGAGAATATAATAAGTGTCCCAGTTCGTGTCAATCATCCCTTTTCCAACGAGGCGTGAGCGTTAATCATTTGTCATGGGGGAGAACGACGCCGCGAAGCGGGCGGGCAGGAAATATAGCATCTTGCCCCACCTGCTTCCCCGCACGCGCCCACGCAACGGTGATATTCTGTCACCGGAGAATCCGGAAATATACAACAGACCGATTGGTACGAAGGCGCTTGGGCAGTGGACAGCCTATCGTCCTCGCCAGGGTTGCCTTCCGATGCAAAGTGCATATTTAGCGCCGTCGTATCGATTGATCAGCGGTACTCTCATTACTAGTAACACATTCTCGTCAGATGAGTAACAGAGATTTGAGATGTTCCTCGCGTTTCCAGTCGATTCTCGAGCTTCAGGGCATTTCAAATTGTCGCAGTCCTGGTTAAAGAGCATACAAGCGACCCCAGGCTTGCATGTGATCGTGTCGGGAGCGTGAGACTAATATTCCCTATCAGAATGCTTACTGCCTGTCACAAACTTTTGTATTCCCTACCTCCACAACACTCGGATCCTTATTATTATTTTTTGAATCCTACATGCAAAGTGCTACACGCATTTGATACCTGATATGGAAAATGATTCCACGGGCTTCGCTAAATTGAAAAACCGGCTGCTGTTGGACTTTGCTGGCCTTCCAATCTGATCATTGATGAAGACGACATCGAACTGGACAACTTCGGATCCTGCCGCGTACAATATATGCTAACTGTATGTGTTCGATACATTATACAGATTAGGATTCATCATATTGACCGAGAACAGCTTTCCTAGGCCCTGCACGTTGCGCCCCGAGATTGGGCAGCCATCTACCGCATCTAGTGCAGTATATATATGCAACTTAGTAACATATCCTTTTTTGTCAAGGCTATCCGCGAAAATTGGTGGATACACAGGTTCTAAAGGACATGCAGTGGATTTCCTGCATTAACTAGTAAGTACCCATTTAAGACAAACCATTGAACGTTGCGACAGGAATTGTGTGTTCAGCGGCTGTCTACTTTGCAAAAACTGCATACGGTACCGCTCACAATTACGGCGCTGACGAGACAGGGCGGTGCGGGAAATTTTCACAATGAAAACCCTCTCCAAGTTTGGTCGGGTGACGAGGATGCAGACATTGTGCAGAAATGGTGGGAGAAAAAAAGACTCGGAGAAGCTTTCACCCCGTGCCCTCAAACATGAAATATATACTGACTAGAGCTTTCTAGAGTCATCCGAATTTAGTGGTGAATGGATGGATAAAATAAAGAACGACCAAGAGTCCAAGACATGCAGTATCGAAGAAGCTCCTAGCTAGCCACGAAGTGAATGCCCAGCACGAACATCGTCTGAACCCGTCAACTGCAACACCAATGAATCTATTATTCGTGGCGCATCCAACTTTTAAACCACGCTGGCAGCATTTAAGTCGCTGCCTCGTTCATCTCCCCTATTCATATTTTGAATCCGATACTCTTGCCGTGATCTTGAATACTACAGTCGAATCCGATCCTCCGTTCGCATCGAATTGCGAGGGCTCATGGCGTCAGTGATTGAGGCCAATCAGCTTCTACATCACCTCGTTCTTTGCCTCATTTATAATGGGGATTCGGGAGCTATGGTTCCCTGTTTCACAATCAGAGATCTAGAATCGATAATTCAATTCACTTCGATTCCAAGAGGCAACGAGGCGCACGCGTGGCGGCGTCTATCACGTGTAGAATCACGTGTCAGCTACGCCTCATGGCACTAACAAGGGACGATCGACGTAAGACTCGGAAGACTTCCGCCTCGTCAAGATCGCGTTAAACGCGAACACTCCTGAATATTTGTATTAGCATTTATAAGTTGAAGTCGACATTGTATACGCCTCCTATTCGACGGCGCCCTATCCAACGAGACAGTTGCAGTCGGATGCACTGTTTCAAACACAAGCACAACAGAAACAGCGCTCGGAATCTTCCGCCTGTTCGGAAATAAGAAGGGTCGTCCATCAGTACGACAACACAGAAGACACACTTTTGAGCACCGGGGAGATGCTTCGGAGGCCGTCGGCGATCCCTGCCGCGAAGGAGCCGTTCTATAGGGAAAATAAGAGTAAGCCATGCGTTTAATTAACCACGCATGCGGATAGGAAGGCTAAAACGTACACGAATGAACATGGCCTTGAATGCGGTGTGGCTGACCTCTTTGTCGGCGAAGTCACCGCCTCCTGACCTCGAGTTCTGGTTGTACGGGTCGTAGTCGTCGTTGTCAATCTATGAGTTATCAATACCGACTGGGGTACAGCTGTCAAGTCTGCTGTTCCTCCACAACCCGCGATTTCTCCACAGCACACGGTTCTTGTCGCTTTGCGCCTCTCGCAGCCCGTTGTTTTTGGGCATGTTTTCGTAAACGTCGTCCACGCCACAGCTTCCGGGCCTGATTTCGTTACTGTTGCCCGAGCCGTAGCTGTTATTGTTCCCCAGTCCGTAACTGCTGTTGCCTTATCAAAGGCTGTTGCTAACCTCTTTGACTTCTTTTTAGTCGCGCATTTCCTTTTCGCAACAGGTTCCTGGGCCACAAGATCCGCCGGCTTGTGAGCACTGCACGTCATTGCCGGCTGACACGTATGTTTCACTATTTTTTCCTGGACAGCAGGAGCTGGTGGTACGCGATTTCCGCAAATCGTTGCTGGTCGACCCACATGTACTGTCGCTCTTGCCTGAGAAGCTGCTGGTTCGTGATGCCCACAGATCGTCGCCGGACGAGCAGTATGCGTTGATGATCTTTCCCGAGCCGCGGGAACTACTGGTTCTGGCTCATGAGTTTCCCAAGCTCTTGCTGGCTGATATGTGTGTGTAGTCGTTCTTGCTGGGGCAGCAGGAGCTACAGATTCATGAGTTCCGAAAGTCACCGCCGGTAGACTCGTATGCGCCGTCATTCTCGGCTGAGCAGCGGGGGCTGCCGGTGCGTGCCCTTCGCGCATTATTGCTGGCTGACTCGCGTGTGCTGTTATTGCTTCCAGAGCTGGAGGGGCTATCGGTTCGTATGCTTCAAACAGCGTTTCCGGCCAACTCGTATGTGCCGTTGCTCCTGTCCGGACCGCGGGTGCTGCTGGTTCATAGTTCGTTGTCGGCTGACCCGCAAACGCTGTTTTCTTTCCCCAAACCGTTGGAGCTGCTCGTTCCGGTTCGTGGCCCTCGAAAGTAGTTTGTCGTCGACTCGTACGTAGTTTTGTCCTTTCTCGAGCTGTGGGGGCTGTCGGTTCGTATGACTCGAAAAATGTTTCTGGCCAACTTGTATGCGCCGTTGCTCTCGTCTGGCCCGGGGTCGCAGGAGCCGCAGTTTCGTGAGCGTCCCAAGCCGTAGCAGGTTGACCTGTCTGTGTCGCTATTCTTTCTTGAGCTACGGGGGCTGCTGGCTCGAAGGCCGTCAGTGGCGGCCAACCTGTGTTCGTCGATGTATCTGCCACAGGGGCTGTCGGTTCAGGACCTCCACATATCGTTGTCCGTCGACTGGCATCTGGTGTCAGAGGATCTTCTGCTACTGCCTCGTGAGCCTCGCAAGTCGTTCCTGGTTGGATCGTATGTGTTATACCCGTCTGTGCCGCAGGAACCTCTGGTTTATGACCCTCGCACGTTGTTATCGGCCAACCCACACGCGTTGTCATTTTCACCCAGCCCGGTCCGAGGCAAGGCTGAGTCCCACAAGACGCGGGGACCGCTGCATTTAGGTGTACGCGAGACTTCAAGTTCAGGCCCGGTGTTGTCCAGTTATTGTGTCCACAAATGGTGTGTGCGATAGGTGGCATAATTTTCGGACAGCAGATGTAGGGAATATCGTAGTGTAGAGTGGGTGTAGGTGGGGGGCTATAAGCAGTTAGGATATGCGTTACTTATGCACGAGCGGATGGAATGATGGCGCTCGGGAAGTAGAAACCCGAGAGCACAGTTTGACGCTATCCGTTCAAGTCTGGGTGTCTTCGCAATATCCAGGTCCAATGCCATAATGATACGAGATCACGGCCGCACATAAAGGAGACACGAAAAGAGCTATTTGGTTCGTTTTAACCGTTCTTCTCTAACAGGAGGCTTGAGCGAAGCGCGCGGCAAGAAGGATCTTCCATTCTCACAGCTGCCGCGATACTCGAACAGATGAAAAATTTCACGATAGGCTGATCAGCCACACCTCGAGGCCAGAGCGGTGCGAATGTGCTTAGACAGTGGACAGCCCGTGGTCCTCGATAGGAAAAGAGCGTCTTTAGCGCCGTCGTGCCATTTGATCAGCGGTACGCTCATTAACATAGCCTTGCTATGTCATGAGCACCGGAGGATTGAATGTCGCTCGCGTTACCAGTCGATTCTCGAGCTTCAGGGCATTTCAAGCTGTTGTCGTAGTTCTGGTTAGAGAACATATGTACAAGCAGCCGACCGATTGCATGTGTTTGCGTCGGAAGTCCGCGATTATTACTCTACATCATGATTGGGCGAGTATATAAATACTTTTTGAACCAAAAATCACGTAAGATTTCAAATCTCAACTTGCGCTTATAACGACTTCTTCCGGCGACTCGCCTGCGGCGCCGCCCTGTCCAGTTTACCAATCCTGTCTTGTTAGGGTGGACCAGGTGGTCAGAACACAATTAAGAGTTCCGAGGTAACAGGAGAGAACCTGAACATGATAAAAATAAAATAGAGCGCTGTGTATGCAGGATAAACTGGACACCATCATCATTATCATCATCGCTATATTCGGCTACAAAGTGATTTTTCAAGGTCGTCTGGATCAAGTCCGACATTCCAACTTGGCGGCCTTCAAGAATACTCACTATGCCGACACGGCTTTAAGGGATGCCTAGTGTTTTTAGTGAACCTATTCCGCGATGTTCTCTGAATATGTGCTCCCTATAGACATTTTATGTCGACTCGATGATAATGCTGAGTGCCGGGGCGCGTAGAGTTATAGCCGGTCGGGGCCGTGTCCAAAAATACACAATGCTGACTTGACGAACAAACAGTAATAATTTCCCTTTCAATTTATAAGCATCTTCTCCACAAGTATGACCGCATACAAAAAAGATACAGAAAATCCTACACACGGACCCGGCGCTACCGGTTCCGCTAAAGACAAAATTCCCTAGCACCAAGGCACATCGTATTGAATACCGCAGCCGCATTACCATCACTCAGAAGTTCCCTGAATAAGGTTGGCGATGTGGTACCAATACGTCAGTGTGGAGCAGATATAAGATCGAAGGACGCACCGCCAAACTTCGAAAGACCCTCCTGGATACCGCTGCCAATCTTCGCCGTGGTAGACTCGTCCTGTAAGGGGAGAAAAAAAGAGTTAATGACGCGTGTAATTGAGCACGAATGTGGGAGAAAAGACTAGACGTACCAGATTGTACCCGGCCTTGCTCGCGGCGTAGCTGATGCCCTTGTCAATGTAACCGCTCGCCCCCGAGCTCGAGTTCTGGTTTTGGTTGGACGAGTTCTGGTTTTGACCGGACGAGTTCTGGTTGTTTCCCGAGCCGTAGCTGTCGTTGTCGTTGTTGTTTCCTGAGCCATAGCTGTCGCCGCCGCTGCCGCTGTTATTTCCTGAACCATAGCTGTCGCCGCCGCTGCCACTGTTGTTTCCTGAGCCGTAGCTGTTATCGTTGTTGCCCGAGCCAGAGTTGTTGTTGTTGTTGTTGCCCGAGCCGTACGAGTCGCTATTGTTGTTGTTGTTTCCTGATCCATATGAGTCGTTGTTATCGTTGCCCGAGCCGTAGGAATTGTTGTTTCCCGAGCTATACGAGTCGTTATTTCCCGACCCGTATGAATCGCCCGATGAACCGTACGAATTATCATTGGAGTTGTTGTTGCTGCCATAAGAGTCGCTCCCGCCACCGAGCGAACCGCCATTGCCGCCGCCGTTGTTAGAGCCGTAAGTGTCGCCTTCACCGCTGCCGTACGAGCCGCTGTTGTTATTGTCGTTGTCGCCGTACATGGTGTAATTTATTAGAGTAGCAGATGTCGAGAGCGCAGTGGAGCAGAGGATAACAGATGGGGATGAAGGAATGCAGTTTTTGAGACACGGTATTTATGCGCATACAGATGGCGTGACGGCACCCGAGCGGAAGGCGAATTTGAAGGCACGATCGGTAGCAGTCCAATCGAAAGACCTTCCAGGCTCCAAGTCCAAATGTCATAAGCGGTGCAGAATCATAACGTGCATGAGGGAGATTCTATAACCCCTGGACCATCGCCTCAGATTGCTCTAGTACGCCTTCTCATTGGACGCGGAACACAGGCTTGAATTAGCCCGTCAAAGCCTGAGGGTATTGAAAGACGAGTTGGGGAGGCGCGGCGGCAGGAGCATAACCTTCCCCGCAAACATCAGCACAGCTATGAGGGAGAACTGATACCAGGACAGCCCATACAATGTAAAGTCGGTCGACTAGTCGCACAGGCGCCGACTCGGGAGCGAGCAAGCAGCAGTCTAGCACCAGAATGTTCGGAACGGTGGACAGCCCATCGTCCCCATCCATCCCCCGACTGATCAGATAAGGGGGGTGCGCGTTTAAAGCCGTCAAGTGCACCGAATAGCGGCAAAATAAGTGACATAGCCTTTATGAAATTCGAAAATTTTCAAGGAGCCTCCGCGGTGTCGGTCGATTCTCGAGCTTGAGAAGTCAGGACAGTACATTTCAGGCGAAAATGCATGTGCGTGAGACCGATACTCCAAGTTGAGGAACAACCCTTTTACAAAGTGCTTGTGGTTTATTTCCAAACTACTTGAAACTCACCATTTTTTCTTTTAAAAAAGTATGCCGACTAGCCCCTTGGATTTATGTCTTCTCTGTTTTTCTTGATATTTTTCTTTACAAGCCAAGTCTCAGAGTAAACGATGCCTTCATACTTACAGGGTTTTTGTCACGAGATGCCACGTCCATTCTCACATCAGCTTGGTAAGCAGCTGATTTGCTACGTAATCTGCGTTCAAAAATAGAACGGCGTTCTTCTTCGTCTTCAAGTTCCAGTGCTTCTCTCCATCCCAACTAATTTTTTTTCTAAAAATGAGATAGAACATGAAACTCTTCTCGTATCGGAAAGGATGTAATACTTAAAGCGTCGTTACATGATCCAGCTCCGAAAAACTCTAATCAACGAAATGCAATTTATTACCAGGATAGTAATCCCGGCAAGGCTCGTTGGCTTAGTACTACTTGGTTCGTAGCAACAGCACAACTTTTTACTCATAAAACACCGCGTCTGCTGTGTACTATACACAGATATGTACAGTACATTACATCAATGATCCACTACATACATACGTATGTATACAGTAGATGTTCGCAAGCTCAAAATTGGTCCATTGCAAAGAGACCCCTCCCGAAAAGGGGTCGGCGTATGATGGCAACATACAAGGGAGTTTTTATCAAGTTGAGCATACCACCCTTTGTTTTCCGGTGTCTTCCTGTGATAACTTTGCCATAACATTGCGTTAGAGTCAACGAACATAAAGTTGTCTTGGACGCACCCATTCATAGTATGGGCCCATTGGGATTGTAGTCGCAAGTCTAATATGCTCCTGAAGCTCGGCAAGATCCCAATACGGGATACCACACTCCGTACAAAAATACTCCGGAGCCTTCATGGCTCCTGGGTCATTCGGAACCTCCGGAGTATGCCGCATGTAAACATGATGCACCAAGTCAGTCAAGTCCTCGAGCAACCAGTCGCAATCGTCCCAGTCGCAAGGCTGGGATATTCCCTCGTCGTCTATGCGTCCGTGAACAAATCTCAGGTGATTTTTGATCGCTATATGATTTAAGGTGAATATGATCGGGTCGTCACAATCAGGGAACGTGCACAAGAAAATGCGGGGCCTGTTGGCACAGTAAAACATAAGATCGGAAGTTCGTGGTGTTCGACTTTTTTCGGTTCGGCTTACCGGGATTCAATATGCGGCCCTGGGTTTTCCTGGGTGTTTTCAGGGATGGCCCTTTCGGGAGACTGAGCTTGATGCGATGAATCAATCTGCGCGTCCTCACTGCTTGGGTCTGAATCTGCCACAAGTTCGGACCATATGTTTTCCTGAGTATCTTCAGCCCGAGTATCTTCAACCTCCACATCTTCAACCTGAGCGTGTTCGACCTGAGCGTGTTCGACCCGAGCAACAGTGCTTGTGTGTGTCGCTGAAGCATTAGACACAGGATGTGCGATGGACACGTATCTCTCTCCCGGGCCTGGATCCTCAGTTATAACGGAGTGCGTACTGGCGAAGAAATGCTCATCCTTTTATAACCTCAATGGTAATCAAGTATAATCTTCTACCTTATGCTTACGTCCAAGCGATGACTATCAGGCCTTCATAGATCGTCGGAATAGTAAGACAGATGAATCATGGTTCCGACCTAAAACCTACTCACGCGGTCGTGACTTGCTGGTCATATCCCTTCCACTTTTCAGGGGGAGGTTTAGCGTGTCTGGAGTGGCATGGATTAAGAATGAGGAATTAATATTTTGACCCTGGTTCAGCACGAACATAAAAATACGAGATGAGCGTGTCTAACCTAATGCGGGGCATAGGACAAAAAGTCGCAGCTTCAGAGGGACCAAGTAAAGGAATGCGAAGACGAAGGGCACACATAGTCCATTTCATTCGACGCAATATAAGTGCATGTCGATAGGGGGTGGGCGAAGACCCAAAATGCGACCACGAAGTGTTCAGCATGGAGGCTGGTAAGTGGCTACAAAGCAATCGACCAAATGGGCGTGCCGCTGATCGTGGCTTTCTTTCTACTTTCCAAAAGACTAGTCATCATGAACAATGGCAATCCCTTTCGATAGGTATTCGGAGACGCGAGCCTCTTTGAAATAAGGCTTTCCCGAATACACCAGGGATTTCGTAGAAAGACAAGGAGGATTAAAACAGGGTCTCCGGCTCCACCAAACCTTCACTCGACAAACCGTCTCTTGAACATTGCATCCATGACTTCGAGTCTTGTGGAGAGAAAAACAAAGACGGAACGCGCTAACGTAGCCCATAAGCGAATCCACCTTTTTGAGCCACACGAGAAATCAACCAATCGATCAACGCAATTGTAGACTCACCGCACGCCATAAATACGACAGACCTCCCTTAGGCAGGACGTCCACAAAATTTTTGTCGCAACATGTCAAGCCAATGAATAGACATAAGCGCAGACTATAAAGAAAAATACGAAGGAGTTCAAGACCCTCCACAACGCTTCCAGAAAGGTTCGCTCCTCTATCCGAGATTCCAAAAATAGAAACTCAAGTTCCATTTATCCCACTGGGACTTCAACTGATCTGCCGGTCGCCTATTCTTTTTTACATGTCCAAGCGCATTTGCAGACGACCCATTCGCTCTAGATCTTAAATAATCCACCGTCGATATTTAATGAAACCCAAACTACTCGCTTTATTTCAGGCAATACAGCCCTATTCTTGTGAGGCGAAATACATTGGAAAACGAGTAACCGAAGATAGCGTGCACAGGGAGAGCGGTAGCGGGCACATTTAAAGGAAAAGGATATAACGGAGAAGAGGTATCGGGAGGAGCATCGGCCTAATTTAACCAATCAGTACGAGCTGATCTTAGCAAATGCCAATACACACTTAGAGCACGAGGTTGAGGACACCTCCAAGAGTGTTGAAAGCGAGTGCGGAGACTGTCGGGACCAACGAGCCGACAAGCGGGAGGAGCTCCGCAACGAGACCGCTGACGACACCGGCGACGGCAGTGACCAGACCGGCGAGGATCTGGCCAACAGCCCCGAGTGTCGGGCCGAGGATAGAGAGGTCACCACCGACGATCTTCAGCACACCACCGAGGGCGCTGACGACAACCTGCGAAACAAGATTAGCGCTAAATTTACTTTCAACCAAGCCGAGTTTACTATGAACTTACAGTGAGAACACCAGCGAGCAGCTGTGCAACCTCGGTAATGGTGACCTGAACGGTGCCCTCTGCCGAAGCGAGGATAACACCAACCGGAGCGCCAACAAGCTTGTTGACATCATCAACGGCAGCACCGACAATGTTCACAACCTGACCAAGGAGAGGGGTAACCGTCCCAGTCGTCGCATTAGTGATAGTGAGCGAGTCTAACCCGGGGACCCTCAGTATGATGAGTAGGAAAAGAGGACAATTACTCACTAAGCTGGACGACTACAGTCGAGAGTTGAGTCTTCGCGTTAGTGAGGATCGTGGGGACGGAGTCCAGCTGGGGAACGTCGCGCGTGTTCACGCTCACGTCGACGGTCTTGCCGTTAAGGCCGACCAGCTCGCGGACTTCAACGCCTTTGACCGGGAGCTTGCCAAAGTTCACATTGCTGAGGGGAGCAGCAGTGGCGAAAAGGGAGAGCGCGGCGGTCGCGGCGAGGGAGAGGATGCTGAAGGAGCGCATGTTTGATGTGAGATCAAAGAGTGTGGGGGGAGAGCAGCGGGCTGCGGTTGGGAAGCTGGGAGAGCAAATTAGACTGAGAAGTCGAATGAAATTCTGTAGTGTGCTTGGCTGGTTTTTGTACCCATCCTCTTGACGTTTGTTTGTCCCTTTTTCATCGCGTCCATTGAATGGGCGTCAGATGCCCAGTAGTCGACAAATGGAATTTTCTGCTCCACAGAGAAGTTCGGCTCGCGGTCAATTAACATTCTGGCGCTCTCAGAAGCACCAAATTTAAAGCTTGTACAACTTCCTATAAATTTTTTTTATATCAGAACAGATTATTCCAAGCATAAGCGACTATTAGCGTTACCCATCAGGAAGGCCGGACGTAGTACCAATGGAATAGGCTGAGAACTTTCGCGGTCCGCGATGGCGACATATCGCAACGGATTTTCAATTCAAAGACTTGAGGGGGGAGAAGGATATGTAGTCCATGTAAATTATGCGACCTTAACGTAAAAAACACAACATAGGTAGGCTAACCTTCGACAAAGTCGCGAGAAAGGTAAAAAGGAAGGAGGAAAAGACAGGTGGTTTTCGCGAGCCATCGCCATAGGAATAGGAGTAAAGCGAGATTGCCGGAAATAAAACATACCCACCGCCTAAGCCCGTGGGGCTCGGTTAAATCACATGCTCCACTGAATTCGCGAGTTCGGAGTGGCCAACTTAGGTAAATCATGATCTTAGCCGACAATCATGAGAGGCGAATTAGGTATGATGTCGTTATCGAAATGCAATATGAAAACACCTTACTAAAACAAACGAAAGGACATCAGCTGAGCAGCGACGAGCAAAAGTACTGATCGAAGATGAGAACGCCACCCACAGATCTGAAACATCAAAGGGAGGCAGTGTTAAAATTCCTCGATATCATCATTCTCTAGCCACATTCCGCCTTCGTCGTTGGTTTTGGACCGTTCTGCAACCGACCGAGGAATGTCCTCTTCTTTGGACGCCTCGGTCTCGCACTCGTCATTACCATCGACATCGAGCGTCGCTGTGCCCGATGTTTTTGAGTTGCTGTAAATGAGAGTAGAGAATACCGAATGCGGGGGTGGAGGTGGAATGACGTCGTCTAAGTTGCGGAAAAAATACAGGAGAAGAAAGGCCGGCGCTTCAGCTTGCGCAACTTGAGAACGAGGCATGGAATGACATACTCAGATGACCCCCGCCGAAGATATCTCTAGTCCTCGTTTTTAAAACCGCTCCCATCTCCAGGGCAATCTCTGACCTTGCCCATCTTGTACTCCCGGAGTCTTGCAGCCATCGCCAAACGTCGTTAACCGCGTCCTCTGCCTCTCGTGTCTTCTTCAAAACGTCAAAGAACTCAGGCTTGTACATTTTCTGCCCATGGCGCACAACAGGCGAAGGCAACGCATGCAGCGTGCCAAGAGTGAGAAGGTGAAATTGGTGGGGGTTCGTCTGGTACCACTGCAGATACCATGCGCTTATTCAGTACAATTGCGGGTCTCGCATAAGAAACACCAACATGTTCGCCCCCACTAGAGTCAATCCAACTGAGCCAGTCGCTCAAGTTACTGCTTTCCTCAATATCATTGCAAAACTGTGGGTAATTCTGGTGGATATAAAGCGAGAACAGGCCGGTATCAATCGGAGAATCCGCATATAAAGTCTGAAACAGGTTAATTTATCACTTCCACAGATCAATGAGTTCGCGGCTCACATCTACGTCCACTCTGCTGGGACGCCGTTCATGATCGGCCAGCCATGGAAGCAAAGGCGGCGGCTTCTTGAGTCGTGCATCGAGTTCAGCTTCGCGCAACTTGTCCTTCGCCGATGCTGAAGAACTCGGGGGATCACCCTTCCCTGCGGTCGCCAGTTAGTCACGTGTAAGATAAGGCAAGTGGAAGCAATAAACGTTTGTTGTACAAAACTTTTCCCATCAGATGGAAGAGTGCAAGCGCCTGTTCTCTTCTCGTAACCGCTTCCATCCTTCGGGAATCGCTTATATTAGTATGGCTAAAACGGACCATATAGGAAATCGGACTCACAACGATCTCGTACTAGCGCCCACGTTCCTCTTCTTCCCCTTCGCTAGTCCGCTTTTTCCATAGTGCACGGAATTGTCCAGGACGCAGGAAAACTGAAGCGCCATAACCGCACTTCGGATATCGCCATTCGAAGTCTCAATTATGATGTTCAAGTCGTCTTTGGTCGGACGTTCGTTCGGCGGAACGGCCGAGTTCGCATAATGCCTCGTCAGTAATTCTTGCAGAGCACGAAGCATGAGTGTTGGCGCGACGGGATTGAACCTGTGGTGTGCTTCGGTCAGTGATTCTGTACCCACACGGAGTCGAAATAATCTCCGTACGCAATTTGCGTGACGAACGGCCCGTTAATGAAGCCCGAGGGCAGGACACTTCGGATGTCCACGGTATCTTTAGTAGATCTGTAGCTCCCACCGCCTCCTGCAAGATTTTCATCTCTGAACTCTCCACGCGTCGAAGCATCGCTGATAATTATAACGAGAGGCATGCCTGCGGGTGTACCCAGAAAAGATTCTAAAGCGGCATGGAATGTGGCTTGCGTCGGCTGATGCAGAATATTCGGCAGGTCCTCTAGCAGAACTATTTGTTTCTTACTTCGTGAGGAACTTGGAGAGGCGGCTAACGAAGTTGATGTCGAAGGTTCGTTTGCTTCGCCAAGCAGGGAACGACATGTCGCAGCTCGCGCAAGGAACGTCTCAAATTTTTGGTTCAGTCCTTCGCGTTCTATTTCAGCCAAAATTGTCAGGTTTAACGAAGGTTCTACAAATAAAGTACGAACCATAATCTTCCCCTGTGTAGCTCTCCTCCAATGTACTTTGCCACTCCGAAATTCCGAACCCCATCTCCTTGGCCAATACACGCACTGTAGTCGTCTTTCCAGTACCCGCAAGTCCGGTGAGCACAAGTATGCGCTGCGTAGTACACATGGTTCAGCAATCATACGACGAAGTAAATACAGTTTTCTTACGCGGTACTTCTTCAACTTCCCTTCCGGACCTCCTTCGAACGCCTCTTGAAACCACCGACGTACATCTTCCACTTTCCGCTTATGAACGGCCAACTCTGTCTGGCACGGTGGTAATGAGAATCGGCTTCCACATGCTGCTCTAGGCGCGTACCTCTGACTGGGGCTCATACCGGTCGACCCAGAGGCGATCATCTTAGATCGTGTTGAGCTGCAGCCCACGGGAAATGTGGCTGAACTCACCGTGGACGGGCACTGAGGATGGCGCGTCCTCATCGGAATCGTCCAGCAAAGAGATTACTTGCGCCTTAGATTTCTCTTTCGCTTTTCCCTTTCCAGAAAGATTAAAAGTAGGAGGTCTTGAAACCTGATCTTCATCCGGTCAGTACAAGCTCCCAAGCGCGAATAGCTGGACTTCAACGGACTGAAAGCAATGGCCTCAGTGCCTTCTGCTTCTTGCCAACTTCATTGGAACGTTCAGCTTTACTGGAGGATTTCATTTGTTCTTGGTACCATGCCTCTTGAGTGGATAGCAGATTTCAGACCTAACGGTCAGCAGCTTTTGGAATGGCGAAACCGAGCGACTCAAAGAGCCGGCGTAACGCGCCTGTAACGCGATGAACGCGACGTGACTACATACGTTACATAATCTCAGTTCCAGGGACACGTTCGAGCTCGTCCTCACTTCAGTCTGAGAGGCGCTCACCGATGAGTAATTGAAGTCTGGTGATCAAACTGTACAACATCTATAGCCACTCAAATTACCCGGAATTTTTTTTAATTGTCAGAAAGGTTTACACAAAGTTGAGCTTAGCTGCTATCTGCGGGATGCTGACTTAGAAACTGGGCGCTTGGTTTGAGGTAAGTAGCATCAGGTCTGAGGTCGTGTATGTGTCACATGGTTCGTCAGGTCATATTCTTTATTCGTTAATATTATCCAAAACAGTAGGGTATTGCTGGTTCACAGGATGTGTGCTACAAACAGTCTTTGTCTTCAAGTAGAACATATTTCCTCGAATTCCGGTTAGTCATAGAACACCAGAGCGCGGAGCTCGATGGACTCGCGCAGCGGTGCATCCGGAGGCGTGGAGGGATCCTCAAATGCAGTGTGCGGGGTGAGCACCGCCACGCTCCCGTCCTCAACAGAGTCGTAGCTGTACACGAAGGTCAGGTTAGTTTGCAAGCTTTTACTGATTTGTAAACCTTCACTACTAACCACTTAATCAGCGCGACCTCGTCCGGCTCCATTCCGCGTAGGTACTTCCACTTGTGCGCGGGGTTATGGCGCACGCCGAACGTCTCGCCATCGCGATCGGGATACTTCAACGTCGAGGGCACGAGGTCGTGCTTCAGGTCGATGCTACGGAAGTCGCATAAAGCGAGCGGATGGTCCAGCGCCGCGTGTTTGATTGGTCGCCAGAGGTTGATGATCTGGAAGCGCCGCTGCAGCAGCACGGGTGCATCGGCGGGTGGGAGATGCCGGTGCACACGTGCGATTGCAGACGCACTCGTCTGGTCGACGTGAACGAGCGGCACGGGCTGGCGCTTCTGCGGACCATCATCAACTTCTCCAGGACGGCGCCGACGGATTGCTAATAGGCCGGTTATGCGTACTCAGCGAGGGAAATTTCGAGCGTTAGCTTGCTATATGCACGTACTGTGGTCGAATAGCACGACGCGACTCGCGCCGGTGAGCTTCTTGAGAAGTTCGATGCTCTCGGGGTAGTACTCTCGTTCGACCTCCTCGTCGTTTGCGAACGACTTGTGCTTCGCCTCGGCGCGTGCGAACCTGAATCCAGAGGTGTCGAGCGTGAACGTGTCCTCCTTCCCACGGATGTTCTCGATCTCAGCTTCATACGACTCTTTGGTGAAGTTGCGCTGCAGCACGCCAGCTGGCACGTCCGCGGCGCTGATGTATTGGTACGCCTTGGAGCCGTCGGCCGGGGGAACAAAGTAGAAGAGACTGGTCTTAACGGTGTCGGCCATTGTAGTGGTGGTTACGAATGTGTGAGAGCGATGTGGGAAGGCAAGCAGAGCCGTGGGGGTCAGTTTATATACGAGAAGCTTTCTCTGGCGATAACAATTAGTAATACATCAAGCTGGATTAGCTAGCCACGATGGTGTACTATGATGACTGGCTCGGGGAATACAATTGTCGGCCGGCGTAATGGACGTGCTTACAAAAGTAAGTACCTACTTCAAACCAAGTGCAGTTTCTAAGTCAGCATCCCGCACGGCGCAGATAGCGGCTAAGTTCAACTTTGTGTAAACTTTTCTGACACTTAAACAAAACATTATGGGTGCTTTGAGTGGCTATAGACGTTGTACCGTTTGGTCACCAGAGTTTAATTACTCATCGGTGAGCGCCTCTCTGACCGAAGTAAGGACGAGCTTTCGTGGAGTCGTAACTAACAATTTGGACACTTTGTCCTTAAGCTCCCTAACTCGAACCAAGAACAAGCCCTGCTGCGGCCATACTTACAAATGTCAAATGATCCTTTGAATTATCTGGAATGCTTATTTAATTATGCCGACGTATAGGAAAACGTCCTCCAGAGACGCTGACTCAGTACTAGGCTGCCTCTGCTTTAAATCGCTTTGTAAGCTTGCTTGGTGCTCCGCGGCCGCAGCTCCCCAAACTTCGTCATAGCACACCATCGTGGGTGGCTAATCCAGCTTGAAGAGTTACCAATCATTAACGCCGAGGGAGGAGGAGCCTCCGACATATAAACAACCCTGGTTTTGACTACCTTCTCATCTCATTCCTACATCTCCTGCACGGTACTCAAACCTCAGGAAATACAGTTACAATGGCCGATACAGTCAAAACCGACCTCGTGTACTCCCTTCCCCCAGCCGATGGCTCCAAACCGTACCAAACCGTTAACAGCGACCCGAAGACGGGCCAGCGCCAGCGCAATTATGATCTCAAGAAGTTCGAAACTGAGGTCGAGAATGTCCGCGGAAAGGAAGACTCCTACACTCTTGACACCGCCGGCTTCCGGTTCGCGCGCAACGAAGCTAAGCACAAGTCGTTCGCAAACGACGAGGAGGTCGAGCGGGAGTATTACCCCGAGAGCATTGAGCTCCTGAAGAAGCTCACGGGCGCGAGCCGCGTCGTGCTATTCGATCACAGTATGTGCATACAGTATTTGGCTCTTTTTGACCAGACCCCTCACTAAATGCGCGCAATTAACGAAATAGCAATCCGCCGGCGCCGCCCAGGAGAGATTGATGACGGTCCGCAGAAGCGCCAACCCGTGCCACTCGTACACGTCG
>JAKOPK010000460.1:0-19105 GCA_024195185.1 Coniferiporia weirii
TCATGCCACCACTGCAATCGCCGACCCCAGAACCATCCACCATGACCAGCTCCCTTCTTAACCCCCTCTACATGCATCTACTACCCTAGATTTTATCAATTGGGTGACCGCGTCTTGTACTTGTACTATAGCGGTATATAAATTGAGAATCAAAAAAAAAAAAAATTCGAGTCACGTGCGCGCCCTCGCTTTCCACGTGCGCACAATTTCAAAACTGCCTCTGATGGATCGACATTTAATGCTTCAGCGCTGGACCTCTGGCATATGGTCCGAAAATCGGACGCAGAGGAAAAAAATGGACGAACTCATTTCGTGGTTTTGCGGAGAAGGAGGCTCGCTGGATTCGTCTTTCATGGGCCTAGCGGACATCCCCGGCCAGGGCAGAGGTGCCGTCGTGCTGCAGGACATACCAGTACGCATTCAACATACTGCAAATCCAACCCGTCGCGCAGCACTGAGTATAATTGCTGCTGCTGCTCCAGGAAGGCCACACGCTGTTCACGATCCCGCGTCCTCTGACTCTTTCGACGCGCACGTCGTCGCTGCCTGGCCTCGTCGGGGCTGCCGCGTGGAAAAGTCTGCAGCTCGACAAGGGGTGGGTCGGGCTCATTCTGTGCATGATGTGGGAGGAGACCCTCGGAGAAAGGTCGAAGTGGGCTGGCTATCTCAGTGCGTCGTGTTATTTTTGTTCCTTCCCTGTAGGCGGGCCTCGGACTGATATTGGTTGGCTATTGGTTCGCTGGTGCACATAGGGAGTCTGCCGAATAAGTTCGATACACCTATGTTTTGGAGTGAAGATGAGCTTAGAATGCTGGAGGGTACGACTCTGGTGGGTATGTTCGCTTCGTAGTCTTACAAGCTCTCCAAGATACTCCGTAAATCACGAACTAATATTCATCCCTTTTTTTCGTTTCGTTTCGGTTATAGACAAAATAGGGAAAGAAGAAGCAGAACGAGATTATCGCGAAAAGCTCGTCCCTGCATTACAAGTACGTTCGTTTCGAAAATATCTGTGTGATATTACCGACGCTTGCTCGCAGAGTCGTCCCGACCTTTTTGCCTTCTCCAGTCACTCTGTCTTCTACTCTCTTGACAACTACCATCTAATGGGGAGCCGCATCCTCTCGCGGAGCTTTCAGGTTGAGCGCTGGGAGGGCCAACAAGAAGTAGCTAACGAAGAGCAGTCTGTAGTCGAGGGTGCGATGGAGGTGGATGGCGAAGAGGCTGCGCCTCACGAGGAACCGGACGTCGGCGTAATTGACGTTGCAAGTGTCAATGATGACGACGACGAGGACGAGGAAGACCCATCAGATGTCACGATGGTTCCGATGGCCGACATGTTGAACGCCCGGTACGGCTCCGAAAATGTACGCGATATGGTCTGCGTTCCTGAAAGCAATTTATTGACTTTTGGTTCGACAGGCCAAGTTGTTTTATGAGCAGACGGAGCTTAAAATGGTCACAACCAAACCGATAAAGGCCGGGGATCAAATCGTAAGCCTTTGTCATATGTTGTGGCAGCATACGGAGGAAGCTCAGATAATAACACTCACACAGTATAATACGTACGGAGACCTGCCTAACTCAGACCTTCTTCGCCGGTACGGGCATATTGATCTTATCCCTCTTCCGAATGAGGGGAACGGGGATACCGTGGCGGAGGGTAATCCTGCGGACGTCATTGAGATTACAGCAGACCTCGTGGTCGAGGTTGTAGCTTTACACTTGAAAAAGAGCGTCGACGACGACGCGTTAAAAGAACGCATAGACTGGTGGCTTGAAGAAGGCGGTGATGAGTACGTCCCTAACTGGTCTCCTCTCAAACACGGAAATAATTAATTCATAAGCTCCATCATTAAAGTACATTCGTTTTAGAGGCGAACACGGCTCTTCCAGACAGCCTGGTATCATTCCTCAAGCTGCTTCTCTGTCCCGAACCAGATTGGGAGAAGGCCCGTGATAAAGGCAAGCCCCCGAAGCCGAAGTTGGAGGCGCAGGTTGTCCCACTCGTGCTGGCGCTGCTGCAAAGACGTATGGAGAAGTATCCGACCACACTTGAGGTGAGTCCTGGCTAAGTGCGTGCGGTGGGGAGTTTTCTAACACCTTTGGCTTATGTAGCATGATGAAGCACTCCTTGGTTCCTCTTCCGAGATGCTCTCGAATAACGAACGAAACGCCTTGTTTGTGCGCATGGGCGAAAAACGGATCCTTAAGAGCAGTCTGGCGCGAATTGAGCGATTGCGGGGTGCTGCACCGGGAGATGCCGGGGAGAAGGGCAAGGATGGAGCACACAAGAAGCGGAGAGGGGAAGATAGGACAGAGTCCAGTAAACGCAATAAGCGGTGATGCTGATAACGTTTCCCGACGACGAGGTCGAATGCAGGAGTCACCAGAGCCGTCAAGTCCTAGTGAGGTTATATGGCCATACAAACGCTCAGTGATATATTAACTGTTTCCCGAAGTCGATGCGAAGACTCAATTAGAAATCGGGCCCATTTCCAGAGACCACCGGAACTTAATCCCCCTAGTGTGTATGACTTTGTGCTCCCCAAATTCTCTTTTTGCATTTTTCTTGTTAAGAACCAAAACCGTCAGGCACAACGCGGTTGACGCGACTGCGCATTCAACCCCGTGATACACACGCATGCTCGCTGTTCGGGCGATCCCGGTAGATACACACAATCGTCCGTTCGCCGTCCAGCTCGCCTGCTTGGTCGTCCACAGCCTTTCCCAGACGGGCACGTTAATAGGCCTCTCCGCACATATAAGAATGCAGCCCGCCAAGAGCTCTGTCCAAGTAGCAGGCAAACAATGACCACGTCCGTCGACGAGTCGCAGTTCCCAACCGAGCTCGTATTCTCTGAGGACAGCCCGTGCAACTGCACCATCACAGAGCGGCGTACGGGGCGCGTGTTGTACACCGTCCATTCACGGCGCGATCTCAAGACAGGCGCGACGCCTGCGCGCACCGAGTTGATCATCACGATTGATGTGTATGATTCGGCGCGCGAGCTCATTGTGACGGATGTGTGGCATGGTTTTACCGCGGACGTCGTCACCTGGCCCGCCCGCGCGATGTACAACGCGAAGCTGAGCGTATGGCTGAAGAAGAGTATGGTCCCATTCTCAAAGTGCGCTTTTTTTTAACGTCCGTACGCTCCGCCGCCCCTGGGAGTTGACTGTACGTGAATTCTATGGTCTAGTGTTGCCAAGTTCAAGGATGACCAGGGCAGGAGCTACAAGTGGGACACCAAGGGAATTCGTGAACAATACAGAGTGCGCTCCATACTTCAAAAACGTCACAACTAAGCTTCATATACCAGTGCTGGGCAGCTTCTCGCAGACGATGGCACCCCCATCGCGTACTTCGACCGGGCAAACCCATACGTCAACACACAGCCTGGCTACAGCTATAACCCTGCGCCACGGCCCTCACGGCTACTCCTGTCTTCGCACGCGAACGCGATGCGCGACGCCGTCGTGCTGAGCTTCCTGTTCCTCGAGAAGGACCGGCGGCGCAAGAACATGGAGTCGGATCGATATGCATATAGTCAAGCGCTGAGTCCGTTCCTGTTTAACGGTGTCTCTTAGACTGGAGGGAGGGAAAGTGGGCAGCCATTCGTTACTTGGCCAGGGTGGGCGATGTTGATTAGGCCATGATATTTACGCTTCCTGCCACTGCTGTGAGCCCACAGTCTCGATATCCCTATGTAGATACCTTTTCCTACTTTTCTCTGAGGCTGCAGGAATATACGCCTAAAAGACGCTGCCTCGAATTGGCGGAAACAAAAATCGAGAATCAGACTTCGAGCAGAGTGGGTCATGCAGATTCATTACTGTATTTCTTTTCAATAGTATGGGGAGAAGAGGGAGGTAGGGGCAATTCTAGAAAGGCATGGGGTGGGATGGAAGATTAATATTGCCAGTGAAAGGGAGAGAAAAAAAGAGTACTAGAAGTTGAAAACCCGCAAAAAGGGAATAATAAAATGGGAGGAAAAGAAGCTAAGCGCCCATAAATGAGGTAAGGTACGTGTAACATGTCTGCATAAATAAACCTGATAGTCCCAAGTAGACAGACGTCATGTAAGTACCTAACCAAATAATACCCAATCCCCAGCCCCCAAGCAGCTCGAAGGACCGAGCGCATAATTACCACTATTTGTTTACAATCTGAAATTCTATGTGAACCCAATAGTACACCACAAACACATCGCGCCGCATTACGCCGCCCCGCCACAAACTCCAAGGCGCGTGAAGCACGCACGGGAAGCGGGGCCCGGAATCGGCGAGCGGAACATGTCTGCGCAGCTTGTCTATGTGCACTGCGCAGCCTCATGTCCGTGTATCCGTATATCACACATTTAGTGTACCCTCCCATCCCCCTTTTCTTCTCCTATCTATGATCCACATTGTCCACCACCATTTTCTCATCCCAACTCTCACCTTACCTCCTTCCCTTCCCCTTGCGCTTCTTTTCACTCGGAACCGCGCCCGCTGCTGTGACGCGCCGGCGCAGGTCGCCGCCCTCAAGAAGCGCCTTCACAGTGTCGCGCTCACGAAGCGGGCCGCCACGCTCTTCCGGCAGCGGCGAGTCGGACACATCGACGGGCTCGCCGCCGACTAGCAGGATGGGGAGCGCAAACTCTGTCACGAAGGACGATTCCGAAGACTCCGAGGAAGAGTCTGTGGCGGAGGTGAGTCGTGCGAGAAGCGGGGTGATGATGTGTTCATCGACTGGGAATGCAGAGGAAGTATAAGGGTGAGCCAACCCGAGTAATTTTTAAAAAGCCGAACGAACCTCGCGTGTCAATTTCAAACACGGTAGGTGCTGGCGTGAGATGCATACTGTCAAGAAGCGCGCGAAGCTCACGTGTCGGCGCGTGGCGAGACTGGCAGCGCCTGTCAGTCAAAAGCGCCAACGCTGTCCAATGGAAACGGCTTGGAACGCACCTTGCCGAAGATCACAACCGGATTGAGCGCCCAGGTGTCCCTCCGTAACTCGGCAAGCTGCGTGAGCGCACGGTCGCGGTTGCGGCGGACATCGAAATCGAGGATCAGCTCCGGGTCGAGCGGCGCGCGCGCGTCGACGTGTGCGGGCAGGGCATTCCACGGGAGTGCAGCCATGAATGCAGTCAACGCTGCGAGCTCGTCGCGGGGAGTTAGCGTGAGCGACGGGCGCTCGGGCCCGTTCGCGTTCGCGTTTGGGTACGAGGGCGTGTTGTGGGACCCGGGAAGGGTCGTCGCTCCACGGAAGGAGGCAGAGTTCAGGAAGCGGTGACGCCCGGCGGAGTCGGTGCCCTGCGGGGCGCGCTTGTGCCAGTCTGTCCAACCCCTACTATCATGCTCAGCAAGACTGGTCGTGAGGACGGTCCAGGCAGAGAGGGCGAGTAGTACGACAAGGGCGAGGAAGGTCGCGCGGCGACGCAAGGGAATGGGAAGTGTCGGCACGGGCGTGGAGCGTAGGAAGGGCGACTTGAGTGGGAGGGACTCAGCGTGCGCGCGCTGGGGCGAAAGCACGGCGGTGAATCGTCGGAGGAGGGCACGTGGAGAGGCGAGGGCAGACGCGAGGAAGGGGGGAGCGGCGACATGCATGGGGTTGCGCCTGTCGAACTTGCTGGGCGTGCCCGGGGTGGGGGGAACGAGAAAATCAGCGACGTCAAGGCTACTGGCTGAGCGAGGCATGGCTCCGGGCAAGGACTAGCAAAGCATCAGCAAAATCGTCAAAAAAGGGGGGAAACAAAGAAAGGACGACGGGGAAGAAAGAGATGAGACAAAGACGCACGGAAGCGACGGGTGCGAGGGCTGCGGCTGCGGCTGAGACTACTGCAGCGAGCCCGACACCGGATGCGGAGACTGCCTGAGAGAGGGGGGAGGGGGGAGGCATGGCGAAGGATCTGGAGGACTGGGTGCGGCGATGAGCCATGGAGATAATGAGTGTTGAGGCCTACGATAAGGCAAGATCAGGACGAAAATGCGTTGTGCGGCGCGGCTGCGCGATGACGGAAGAGGAAGGAAAATAAAGAAAGGAAGGAAATGAAAGAACAAGCCCAAGGGAAGCGACAAAAGGGAACCGTACCTCTTGTCCGTTTATGGCAGTCCGCTTGCCTCTTTCGGCGGCCACGCCGGCGTGTGAACCGAAGAGAAAAAACGCATAAAAGGTTCTTATGTCATGAGCCCATCACGCATGGAAGTATTTTTCTGTCTTTCGCTTGCGCACTTGATCCCGCTGTTGCTCCCATCATCATATGAAATAACATATCCGATTTCCTATGTCTGAAACCACTTCTCACGCGCTGTCTTTATCTGTAAGGCTCTGCCACTCGGCTACATTATCGAGCGCCCTCGCAAATCATCTCGGATACTTGGCATCATTTCGACTGGGTCGCCGTGCGGGTCTAAGATGCACTCGCACACCTCCGAACCACTCTATCTGCGTGGATCGGCGCCTGCTCTGACACCCCAGACTCGTGTTGGCCCCACCTCCTAAGTCTTGCCCTTCGCGTCTAGCATCCATCTGGCAAAGCGTGTTCGCTAGTCTGCCACATACCCACACACGCGCAGGGACTAAGCGAGCCGCCACCATGTTACCGACGGTCGGCGCAAGCATGGACACGGTCCGAGCGCACGCTCTTGTTGCAGCGTCCGATATTGCGCATAGGAACAACTTCGCTACCACTTCCTTCCTTCCGCTCGTATCGGCGTTATATAAAGCCCGAGCTCAAAAGAAAACTCACTTCCAAGGTCATATTTATCGCGTCTTCCAACTTGTTCGCATCCCCGTCCGACGAGGGATTCCTCCAAGGAGTGATGGAGACACGTTCCATAGGTTCGCAAACTCTATATTGTCATTAAAATGCTTCGCGGTACTAGAACCTGCTTTTCACAGTTGCAGGCATCATTACTGTGTGATTATAACTGACCAGAACGCGAGTTTCAATTGTCGAAACTACATAGGCCAAGTTTTGAGTCTATCCACTTCTTATAGTATGCTCCGATGATGCTGGACTGTCATCGCGACTCGCTACTTATTAATATACCGCATCTCTTCTCTCTTAGTCGGCTTGAGCAACGATGTGCTCAATTGTGCGTGCACTGATCGTAACTCACATATGAACAAAGTGAACCCCGCAACAACATCGCATTGGCAACGCGGCGGCGTTGCTAAAACTAATGACAATGGTATGAGCACAATGTTGCGGCGTCTGGACAGGACAACTCCGTTCCGCACTGTGCACCACCGTGACCGACATAGGGTACGTTGACGTTGATGCATGACGAACATTGATGCTAACCCGTGCCGTCAACTACTTGCGTTTCACAGACGCTACTTATCGCGGGCCTGCACGGCGTTCGCTGATATCACCTTGTCTATGCATATGCGTTGCGGGGTTCTTTGGTTCTCCGGTGCGCGGGCTGTGCCGGTGGCGCATGAATACTCATGTACCGAGGAAAGCACCTCGATAACGATGGCGACGCGGGCTTCATATTTCTGCCATCTTCGCTTCCCTCTTATGTCAGTGCGTAATCTCTGGTGGATTTGTTGTTTGCTGTTGGTTGTACAGCCCATAACGCGTGAAACGGGGCTCGTGAATGCCTGGCGTGCCACATGGATTGCGTGAGATACGCGCTCACAGTAGTAGAAAAGACTGAAAGGCCCCCACTATGTATCACTCATATGCGTTTCATCTGGTGCTGTCCCATCTTTGCGTCTGCTCACATTCGTATCGTCATCATTTCCTGACCCGTCACTTCCTCTTGGATCCTGATCTTTGTTCATCTCCGTAACACTCAAAATCAATACCAAAGGCAGGATTACAAAAAGACTCCTTGATTCCGGCTTCCTCCCTAACTCAAGAGAATAAAAGTACAAAAGAAAGAGAGAAGACAATGCAACTTGCACTAGCCAAAAGCCGTTACCGCCGCCGCCACCTGCGATCGAAAATTACTGTTCTCTGTCTTCCGAGAATGATCCAGCACTGTACACGTGGCGACATCGAGGCATGTACTTAACTTAAACTTAGTTTGTGTGAATATGAACACAATTAATTTTCAGGCGTCTTGAGACTAGAACGTCGGTCGGTCACCATCATGAACGCGACCTTTGAGATTGCAGCGGATCTTCACGTGCATGCATGCTGGCGGCGCGTGGCAACCCTTAAAGTTAAAAGTTACTCACCAGCTGGGTATTACGGAATACCAGGAAAGTACACGCGGATGCTGGTGGCTCGGATTCCAGGACTGGGAGAAACGAAAGCAGCTGGTAGCTTTGCTTGATATAGATCTCGAGGTGCTCTTTGCTCTGCTTCTCTGCCTCTTCTCCTCAATCGATGTCTGGAAAGTGCTCTGACCTAAAAGCACCAGATGCTACTCGTCAAGGTTTTTTTCTGAAAGGAATGACCTCCATAAACAAGATGTATTTGCCTCGTCTCGTGGCACAGCTTACCTTTCTAATCGTATTTCGCAAACGAAATCGCGCACGCCAAACGACGCGGGCTTTACAGCTTCGCTTGGTCGCCGTTGTCATTAGAATTTCTTGCAGCAAGTCGATTTATTCGCCGGCATGAATCCTCAGATACGATCTACCTCTGGCGGTATTGTTCTGTGTTTAAAGACTGCGGGGATCAAGCGACAGCATGGCCGCACTTGCCAGATGATATCATTTCCGAGAGGCTCCGAGTCTCGGTATATATCAAGGGGAATTTAAACAGGACTAGAAATGCAGTGGTTTTAGGACCATCTTCGTTTTATGCTTGAGTGGGGCTGGCGGGGTCGGTGGAGCAAGATTAAACGAAATGGCCAAGGCTCCAAGGACAAATGTGGGTATGGATACAAAGTACTCAAGGTTTGGCAGCGTATTGGTACTGTGGCTCGATACCTCCGAGGAGACATTGGTCAGAAATATGTATCTTGTGCGTCTTAATATCTTCTCAGCAGCGCCTGCAGTTCTTAGTGACCTGAAAAGTAGACTCTTTAAATCGAGGGCACGAACATAGACGACGAACTTGACACAATGAGCCAGATCGGCACCCTGGTCACAGCCGCGACTTGAGACCAAGCCTATTTCACTTCCTCGCTTCAACCTTTTGGGGGCCAATTGAACGGTTAAACTCCTCAGAGTTTCAACGTGACATAAATTTGCATACTCGCTCACTTCAATTCAAAATCCTCGTCACATGGTAGTGATTTGCAAATATTTAAACGGTTCAATGGGGACCTTCTACGAGCTGTTCCTCTATCCACTCCGCTGCACATCGAACGCCAACTAGACAAGTATCATGTCGTTCTCCAACGTGCTCAACACCCCCACCGTTTCCATCCCCGGGTCAATCGCTATTGTGATTGTGGGCGTTGTCGTAGGTCGATTCAGTACTGAATGTATGTCCTTAGCGCTGTCCATCTCATGATCGTGGGGACTCCATAGACAGTTCATCTCGTCTACAAGAGACATGAACCTGATCCGACGGCATATTTCTCGACATTGTCTCTTCTTGTTGTCGTTCCTTGCCTGTCGATCGCGCCCCTCCTTCAGCATTCCCCTTCTGGAATTGTGGCTTGGCTTTCAGGCATTCTCTTGTTTTACGTCCTTCTCCTCCTGAGTATCACGACTTACCGCTTGTCACCATGGCATCCCTTGGCAAAGTATCCTGGTCCACTGCTCGCGAGGATGTCCATGCTCTGGCTTCTGCGAATCGCGTGGACTGGGAAGAAGCATACGTTTATGAAAAATTTGCATGATAGATGCGGGCTCGTTATTCGCATCGGTGAATTTGGTTTTTTTTACCTGTCGGGCCCTACTCGGCTGACAGAAGGCCGCGGCCGCCTTAAGGCCCCAACCAGCTTTCAGTTGCAGACGCGGACCTTATCCCAGATATTCTCGGCCCTGACGGCATGCCAAAAGGTCCATGTACGTCATATTCTCTGTCTCTTTCCTGGACCTCCGCCGACACAGACATTATGTGGTGGGCTTCAACAGATTGGGACGGAATCCGCAACCCTCATGCGCCTCCGAATCTCGTCTCGACGCGTAGCATAGCAGACCACGCGCAGCAGCGCAAACCATGGTCGCATGCACTTAACGCGGCTTCAATACGTGACTACGCACCCGCCATCGCACGACGAGCTCTCCAGCTTGCAGAAGAGTTGGAGAAGCACACGGTCCAGAAGTGTGGCATCGACGAGGCTGTGAATTTATCCACCTGGATGGGCTGCTTTTCGTAAGCAGCAAACGTTCCCGGTCTTGTAAGGTGAAAGCTGTATTTACTTACCTTCCCGACTGACAGGTTCGATTTTATGGGTGATTTCGTGTATGCCTGACCCTTCTAGTCCCCCTAGATCTGGTACTATTGATGAATACTTCACAGATTCGGAGGTGGTTTCGAGATGATGCGGGATGGCGACGTAGAAAACTTCTGGAGTATGCTTGTCGGCTTTACGTGGTACGCCGGCTTTCTACATTGTCTCAATCAACTTCGTCTTGATATGTAACGAAATTTTCGGACAGCGCAGTGAATCGGATAGCGCAGATCCCATGGATTACGCGTTTGATCCATATGTTGCCACAGACAGCTGAAGGTATCAAAAAATTTCGGCGGTTCTCGACAGGGTGTGCTTTACAGAGAAAGGAGAGGGGATCAAGTGTGAGGGACCTGTTTTATTATGTCGTAAGTCTTAAAGCACATTCCAGAAGTAGGCATTTTGACGATAGTAACTTGAACGTGCGACGTTTTTCGCAGGCTGGCGAGGACAACGGGGAGAAGGAAGCGACGCCGCTTAGTCTGGTCCTCGAGTCTTGTGAGCTAGCGATTGTTGCGGGATCGGACACTGCATCATCCACTTTAAGTGGGCTTTTCTTTGATTTGTTGACGAACCCGGACGTCTATGATCGCCTCCAGAAAGAAATTGACGATGCTTTTCCTCTGAGTGAGGGCGATGCCCTTGACATGACCAAGTTGTCTGAGCTTACTTTCCTGAATGCCGTCATGTAAAGGTTATTTATTTCTCGTTATATGCTCGAGCTAATGCGGCACCATCCGTCACAGAAATGAAACCTTACGCATCCAACCGGCGGTACAGACCCTCCAGCGCGCCCCTGCTCCGGGCTCCGGGGGCAAATGGATCGGGAAACAGTGCGTCAAGACCATTTATCGCTGCCACCGAAAAGCTAACTGTTAGACTCGTCTTCCCCTGGCGAACAAAGCTTCATCCCCGAAGGAACATCAGTGACCATCCAGCCGCTCACGCTGCATCGAAGTATATGCTACTTCCCACCGAACCCTGACACCTTCTGGCCCGGCCGCTGGCTACAGGACCCCAAGGACGCGAGCACAAAGGGAATCTGCGTAGCAGCTGCGTCGTTCATCCCATTTTCGACGGGTCCGGCGGGCTGTGTTGGGAAGAGCCTTGCGCTCGCGGAGATGCGTGCGGTCGTAGCGCTCCTCGTACAGCGCTTCGAGATGCGGCTCGCACGGGGTTACGACCCACGTCGATGGGAGGAGGAGCTGGAGGACATGTTTGTGTTCAAGGTCGGGGAGCTGCCTGTTGTGCTCGAGTCGAGGAGAGGGTGTTGAAAGTGTCGGCCTGAGGGTGGATAAGAGATGGACACTATCTTAAAAGTACCAAGTGCAGTTCCCAGCTTAGAAACACTCGGACCTGGCATACTACGAAATTTACAATGCAAGTCGAAAACACGGGGGATTTGAACTTGGCTTACCTCACATTAATGCTTGGGCTCAAAATGTTGCATTGCCACCATAATCATCTTGGTCGTGACATACCATTTGAGTACCGGCCAGTTGTCCAATCTTCCTGGCCAGATCAATCCAGTCCTTGCTTTGCTCTCGTACCTAAATTGTACTACAGATCCTTGTCGGAGTCAAAATGGTCTCGGCTTCATTGGAGCGTATTTTCTCCCTAATCGAATGTCCAGTGTGGTTTGGTGCTTTTCAAGCAACTTGTATTTTACTCTTATGTGCAATAATCTTGAAGCTCGAATTGCACAAATGTCCCATCTAGCACGTTGACATCTCACATTTGCCGCACTCACCTTTCTTACCCTCCCCGGGCCATCCTCATCAGCGCTGGTTTAATAAGCTGTGCCGCCGATCAGATCGGCGCCTGGTAGTACTAGTAACCGACGACGTGAAACGTCTAGTAGACTCTTAAATAAGAAGGAAATGCTGTAGAGCGTATGCTCCAATTTAATTCGCATCTGTCAGCTAGGTCGCCATCGACATCATGATGGTCAACATCATGATGTGAATCACCAAGAAATATCTGCTTTAAAGGATATTAATGCTCAACGGCACTTTCCCGGTCCCTTCCCTCCTCGCTTGCGCAGGCATCCACGCTTCGTCCCTGGCCTCCGGTCTTTCTTCGGAACTGCATCCCAGTCTTGTTTGTATACAAAATGAATTCGACGGCGATTGAGTTGGACCCATTCACTCAGTATGAAGTTCAAGCCCTCGAAAAGCATTTACGCACCCTGTGGACAGCGGATCTATTGGAATGTGTGTCTTGAATTTCGTAGTTGTACCATGACGTTAACAGTTATAAAACATATAACTAGGTGCAACCATTACAGCATTCTCCTATAATTTCAGTGAGTCTGGATAACACTCTTAAAACACGTACAGTGTATACCAACCTAGAACATTCCTCCAAGTTCTGACTATTGCGGATGAGGTCCGTCATATCCAATAGACTTTGTAACTAATTTGGTGCTGACTATGAGTAGGTCGAATTTGTCTGGGTAAGCTGTACTCGCCCAACATACTGTATTTGCACGTTCTCACACCCACTGAAGACAAGGAAACTTACAATGGGATCGTTTATCTACCTGCTGGTAATGATATCCCTCCAGCGAACTCTGTCCTTAGTCTAACTTGTCCACCCCAGGCAAGATATTTTCCCCTGCCTTGTCTCATGTAGGTCGCTTTCTTGAATATTCTAGAAACGATTGAACATAAAAGCATGGACGCTTTGACGCAGTTACGATTCAGGTACGATTGCGATAAATGAACCTCAAAGAACAGTATCATTATGTTTCACCTTCGCCAGGTCTGTTCTTGAAGACGTTGAACCCAGACTTATCATTACCAGTGAATGTGAGAGGCCTTTCCCTTTCTTGTATATCCTATCTTCTCTGGGCGCTCATATTGTCCTCTGATGTTGCCCGAGGCAGCCATCGCTACATATGTGGGTGGCCATTCCGATACAAGCAAGAGTCATATAAATTAACTCTTTTTGCAGGGGCAAGCGTAGGCGACTCAAACAATTCCAAGAGCATAACTGTTATCTGCCTTTCAGTGATCCTCCATGAACTCATTCCCATCACAACCTCCATATTAGGTTCAATTGTACTGTTTGCTTCCATGGGTATGCCTATTCCGTTTTTCCGTGCTTTGCAGTGGGCTGAAAAGGTCACAATCCAGTGCTTCTTCAACTCCGAACATACGCAATATATGATAATAAAAAAGCATTGCTATGGACATTTGGTGTCCTAGATATTTTCGCACTGGCTGCCTTTATTTTCCTGAGTGTTCTCATATCCTGTGAGCTTCCCAAACAACACTAATCCAAATTTCTCACCGATCACGCCCCAATATTTTCACAATGTAGCTCTTATCCCGCTTCTTTGGAGCCCACTCATCGCCATTGAAGGGACGACATTCGGATTAATCGCCCGGAAGTACTGGAAAATGTACAAGGAGTCCAAAGCCACACATATCACACAAACTGCGCTATTAGAGGCTGTCGTCCGCGGAAACATTGGTTACTTCGCCATGTAACACTAGTTTTGCAAGCGAACTCTTCCGACGTATGCTGACCCACTCTGCAGAATAGCCGCGTTTTACGTGTTCGGAGCAACCTTTGTAGTTTTTTTTTTTTTTTTTTTATAATCAGCATTTTTATACCGCTACAGTACAAGTACAAGACACGGTTGTACGAGAGTGTCAGATAAAAAAGAAAAATGATGTTTGGTAGTGGGCATTTTCTGGTTTTAGGATGTTATGTGTGTTAGATGAAAAGGAGGCGTGATTTTAAGAAGATGATATATAGATGTCTAAGGTGGAAAAAAGCGAGAAGGGGGAAAAGTGGTAGGTGGTGCAAGATCGGAGATAATGAAGTGTTTTGAGAAGATAGGGGTTGAATTAATAAAGAGAGCAAGATTTTTTAGATGTGAAGTGTCTGTGAATAAAAATTGGTCTGACGGTGGTCCAGAAGGGCCGAAAGCAAGTCTGCGTTGAGTTTTGACTAGAGGGCAGTGTCTGAGCAAGTGGTCGCGGGTTTGAATGTTGTAACCACATGGGCATCGTATTGGCAGTGTAGGAACGAATTTTTGATAGTACTCTCCGAAGTGTCCGTGTCCGGTGATTATTTGGAATATTTTCGAGGATGTGTTACGAGAATATTTGAATTGTTTCCAAAATTTAGGAAGTTTGTCGGAGACGATGGGATGAATGGAGGTAGATGCCAATGAATTGAGGTTACGATGCGTATTGTTATGCTCCTGCCAGGCAGTTATAGTTTCAACTTGAATTTCTTCTGAAGCGGCTGAGAACATTTTTTGAAGGAACGGTTTACCGATTGGTGTTAGATGTGTGAGTTTATCGGCGAGTTCATTTCCAGGAATGCCACTGTGACCGGGAGACCAATGAATATGAATATGATGGTTAGGATTGGATGTGAAGGAATCTGAAAATTTGCGAAAGATTTTAGAAGAGGATTGGGCAGAATGAGGAGCTAAATTAATAATGGATTTTGTAGAAGCGATGGAGTCCGTGAAAAAATGAATGTTGGTAATAAAAGATGAAGAAAAAATACATCTTTGTTGGAAGGATGTGATTCGTTCTGTACATTTTGCGAGAGCATACATTTCTGCGTCATAAGAGGAACCTTGAGATGCGCAATACCAATGTCCGGAGTCGAGGATTTTGTTTTTATGATATAAGACAAAGGAGGAGACGGTTTTTGTGGAATTGTTGTGTTTTGAACCATCAGTATAAATGATAAGATTATGAGGATTTAAGGAAAGGGAATGATGTAATTCGAGAATTTGTTGTTTTTTGTTTTGTTTTCTGTTGTATTTATCGTGAGATGAAAGAGATTGAGTTGCGAGAATGTCTATGTGATATTGAGAGTGATTAATAGGTAAATGATTAGAAGGATGAGAAAGATAAGGATTAATAAATTCCGTTTTTGGAGAACCGAGGAAGGAAATGCGATGTAATTGTGAGAGGGGTTTTTGTTGAGTTGATTTGAAACGATGGTGAGGTATTGGTGGTTGTGATGACGGGAGTCGAGGCCATTGTTTAGGAAGTCGGTTGAGAATTTGTGAATTGTACGGTAGTTTGCTGAGTCGTAATGCGAATCGTTTTTGAATTTTGTTAAGAAGGATGGGAATCGGTAGAATGTGAGCTGTGTTATGAAGTGGTTGGATGGGTGTTGTACGAAAAGTGCCTGTGATAAGTTGAAGACTAAGGTTTTGAGTGATGGATAGTTGATTTATTTTTGATTTTTGTCGAATGCTGGTATACCATAGTTGTGAACCATATGTTAGGACGGGGATGATGTTGGATAGATGAAGTTTGCGAAAGTTTGCGAAAGAAAGGCCGCGGATGGTGTTTCCGAGAATACGTAGTGCTATGGTGGTAGATCGAGCGCGGGTGCACATCCGAGAAATGTGGTTGTTGAAGTTAAGACGTTGATCGAGAAAAAAGCCAAGCCAGCGGATTAAATGAGAGGGTTGAATGGTAATGGGTGGAGAGTTAGGAGGATAAAGAATTAGAGCAGGAAGTGTGACGTTTTTAGGAAGTTGTTTGAAGAAATGAATAAAATCAGATTTAACGTGATCAACGGAAAGGTTAAGATTGTGAAGCATATTAATAATAATGAGAAAATCACGTGCAAGAATTTTAATGTTTTCGTTGAAAGTTTTTGAAAAAGTGAGTATGAGTTGATCGTCAACGTAAGCTTTGAGGCAGGAGTCTTTTGAATGGGATAAGGAGGAAAGCACAAAAACTGTGTAAAGAGATGAGAGGATAGGTGAAATGGGTGAGCCTTGTGGGATACCAATATTTAGGATGGGGAATTTCGAAGAAGTAAAATTGTCAATTTTAAAAAATATTGAACGATTGGAAGAAAATCAGCAGTCCAGAGAATGATTTTATCGTCGAAACCGAGAAGTTTGAGGGTATGAAGTAGTCGAGAGTGTGAGACGTTGTCGAAATATCCAGAGATGTCGATAGCGAGGGCTGAAGTTTTGAGATTTTTGCGTTGTGCGAGTTGAATGTCGTGTACGAGTGAGAGTCCTGCGTCGAGAGTTGAACTATTAGATCGTCCTCCGAATTGATTGGTGGGAATAAGGTTGAAGCGTCCGGCGTCCCATGTGAGACGTTTAGCGATAATTTTTTCGAGAATTTTGCCAATGCATTCTAGTAGAGCAATAGGTCTATAAGAACGGGGGTTACCCGTATCTGCTTTGTTAGGTTTGGGGATAACAACAATATTAGCTTCTTTCCATGGATGAATGTGTCGTGAAAAACAATTTTGAAAAAGAGAAAGTAAAATATTCGGATCGAATTTATGAATCCATTTGAGATAAATATACGATATTCCAGAAATGCCAGGAGCGGAGTTGTTAGAAGTTGCGTCGAGACAAGTAGAAATTTCAGCGATTGTGATGTCTTGTGATTTTCGAGGTGCCATGGGTTTAGGATCGTAGGGAAGAGAGGTTATATCGGGAATTGTGGTGGTAGGAAAGAATGTTTGTTGAAAAACTCGTGCTTGATCCTGCGGTTCAGTAGTGTATTGATTGTCGGAACGAATTGGTGGTGTTCGAGTTTTACGTTTACCGTTTGACCATTTAGCGAAGCGGAAGATATCGAATGAGGAAGCGCCTTCAAGAAGTTCTGTTGACCAGTTACGTTTTGCATTGCGAAAAATGTTGCGAGCTTCGGTATGAAGGTGTTCTTTTTCGAAAGTATCGTTACATTCTCGGTATGCTGCAATCGCTTTGTCGCAATCAGAATTCCACCAGTATGAATACGTAAAATTGTGTTGGTTAGATTGTGGCATGATCTGACGAATGGAAGTGAGGATGTGAGAGTTGAGTTTGTCGAGATAAGAATGAACGTCAGAATCTTGTAGTATAATTGGAAGTGGGTTGGTGAGAAGCGCTTCTTGGAAGGAAGTCATCCATTCATTTTTTAAAGAAAGATCAGCAGAATATGTAGGATGCGGATTGTCAGGAATAAATTCTTCATTTTGAGGCATGAACATAAAAGTTATCGGGATATGATCCGAAGAGTATTCAGGAATGTTGATGCATGACCAATCTGAAAAATTGTCTGAGGAAATTGCACTGAAGTTGAAAAAGGTGAGGTCAATGATTGAGTCCTGTTGTTGGTGTTGGCCTCGGCGCGTAGGAAAATCAGTGTCGTTAATGAGGAAAAAGGTTTGGTCTTCAGTCCATTGTAAAAATTCGTCAGCGTTGGGAGATGTTTTGCGATGTAATCTGGAAGGAAGAGACCATGCCGGATGATGAATGTTAAAATTGCCTAGTAAGCACGTAGGAAAAGTGGTGTCGAAAGAATGTAATAAGAGTTCAGAGATGTTGGCGCCAAAAATACCAGATCCATAGTTATACCCGTTAATTAGACGAAATTTATTAGAACCGTAGGTGATGTCGACAGTAATGAAATCCTTGTGATTAATAAGATCCGGACATGGTTGTGAAGAAAGTGATGGAAATTTCTTGCGGACATAAGTGATAACATGAGGTCGTATAGTGTTATTAAGTGAGTATTGCGGAAGGAAATAATCCCAGGATGGATGTTTGATCGGGTTATAAATATTTATGCCAAGAGGATCGGTGTCGGAGCGTTGGAGGCCGGAAAAACCAATAAAAGGTTCTTGAAGGACGAGAATGTGAAGCTTTGGATTGTTAAGGAGACGAAGTGTATGAGGACCGCTTTTAGCCATGTTGAGCTGTAAAATTCGTAAAGGTGTGATATTCATTCGAGAATTGGTGAACCGATGTTTGAGTATGCGATATTGTCATCTTCAGCTATATGAATGGTGGTAGGAATGGGAATTCTGTTATAATAACGAGCGTGATGTGGACAGGTAGAGTCGTCTGCTGCATGAGAGCCTCCGCAATTAATGCAATGGAAGTGGGTACACGGTTGGTTTTCTGTAAATCTGCCATGGGCGCAGCCGATGCAAAATTCACGATGTTGAGCGGTAACGTGTTGGCGAGAAGAGCAGTAATGGCATGAGATGGGAGAAGTGCAATTAATGGTTAAGTGACCGAATTTCCAGCATTTTGTGCATTGAGAGAAACGAGGTTTTTCTTTCCAGAGAATAGGAATTGATGTGCGTCCGAATATAAAGAAGGGTGTTTGAAGTATACGGGGGAGAATGTCGCCATTTGGGTCTTCGAAAGAGAAGGAAATAGAAGAATGAGGTTTGTCAATTTTAGATGGTTCGCGAATCCAGCGAGGAGGTTGAGTGATTTTAAGTTTTTGGAATGAATCGTTTGAAAGGAGAGTATTTAGAAGTTTGGTTTCGGAAAAAATTTCACTTGAGGGTGAATCCCGGGTTATGACATTAGCGATTAATACTTTAGACCATCGAATGTCCCTAGAAATGGTAAGAGGGTGATTAACGGGTAGAAGGAAGGCGTTTCGAAGTATTGGTAAGATTGAGTTAACGGATGAAACCAATGTTGACGATGGGAAAGAGAAAATGCAGTTGCCAGAGGAATTCCAATCAGCTCCGATGAGGCGGATGTGTTTTGCGGTGGGAATATGGTCAAGTTCGCGTTGGACATGGTCGAGGAGAACTTTCGAATTTGGACGTTCTGATAATGGGATATTTTTGCCTTGGAAGCGAGCCACATAACGTAAAAGCTGTGAAACCATGGGAGCCGCAGTAGGAAGAATTTTGGGTTGAAACGAAACTTCGGGTTTGGTATTGAAAGCGTTACGGTATGAAGTGGGTTTGATGTGAATGTTGGAAGATTGCATAGTGTTAAGTAATTGATGCAATTCCATCATTACGTACACGGAGAAAGGTTAGTGTCAGGAGATAGAAGACGAAAACC
>JAKOPK010000461.1:6726-19069 GCA_024195185.1 Coniferiporia weirii
GGAAGGGTGAAAGAGATGATTCAAGCGTGGTAAACGAGAAGACAGACACGCCTTGCGCTGAGAGGGTGGTGCTAAGTGCTTTTTGAGTAGATCTGATGAACTTTTTCGCAAGTATCCGGGGGATAGTATCAAGGGACGGCCAGACAGTGATTTGCTTCAACCGACTGTATCCGTCTGCTTTCATAGGAAGCGTCGGTATCTGCCCATGAACTAACTTTGGCGGCGCTTGCGTTACGTACTGCAGAGTGACGTCCAACATCACATCCATCTCAAGGCCACGGACTCTGTTGCGAGTCGCATTGTGACTAGGACCAGATGTAGAATGCACATGCGTATCTTTTCCAGGAAAATCGATAGGTTCGGGAAACACCTTCAAAGTCAACTGAGCAATGTGCGCTATCTTAGGAAAAAGTGACGTACTTCGTCCGGAAATAAGGTCAGCTCATCAAACAGGGTACGCACGAGAGCCTTCATCTTATCAGTAAGAGATAGGTCGAGTCCGAAGCGCCAGACGTCAATGACGAGTTCGCCTTTGATAAGAAGGGATAAATCAGTCGATGAACTCCGCAGTTCGATCCTGCCTTGTCTAATATCACATAAGAGGACGTTGAGTGGAATACATATGTTTTTGGTCCCTGAATTCTCCTCCGCAGAGCGCGCGAGGTCAATGTAGTATTGAGGCCAGATGGAACAAGTCGGTGTGAGGACTCTGGAGAGTGCGCTGATGGCCGACAAGGAGCGCCTATGAGAAGCAGGTTTACGAGTACGAGAAAACGAGTGGTTTACGAAGAATGTGCAAGTAGCAAAACAGAGCAGTAAAAACCCGGCGAAACGCGACTGAGAGCTGGCTTGGGTACTCGCAGCAATGGTTGTGGGTGGCCCTGTTGAAGGCATCGGTGCGCTAACAGATTCTAGCGACAAAAGAGTGGAAACTTCGATGCGAATACGTTGGATCTGTTGAAGCGCAGTAGAGCCAGAAAGTATCTTGAGGACATATTTAATAGCAAATAATACTTTTGAAGCTGTAGGCGAGTCCAGATGCATCGGGTGAGAAATAAGAGGGCAAACGAAGGACCCTTTTGGCGCGGCATAACTGTGTCTGTTTGGTTTGTCAGCATTCCCACAGCCTTGCCAGCTCAGCCTTCCCGGTCATGAACTTCAAGTATCATTCTCACTCTCAGACGCGTGCAGACCGTCTGCGTTGTCCTCGACCAAGACCCGAGTGTCTTTGTCAACCATGGCGTCCATATTCGCACCCGTTCTTTACCTCATAATTGTCGTCGGCGGCCTTGGGATATTCAGCTACTTCTACCGCAAACGTTCGGCGCGTACGTGTCATTTTCTACTCGCACTATCCTGCCACGTCCTAATTTATGCCCCTCCATCGCTCGCAATCCAGGCAAGGAGTTAGAGCCCTACTTCCCCTCGCATCCCGAGCGGGATGCCTATGTCACGCTTTTGCAGCAGACCTCGCCCCCGGCGCCCGACGCGCTCCTTAAGGCCGCTCTCATCCGGCGCGCTGTAGCCGACGTACTGCGCGTCATACGCCTGCGCGAGGACAAGCCCGCACTCCAGGCACTCCTCCAGAAGGGCTCTGTGGGCGACGACCTCTGGGCAAGCCTGCTCGCTGCGGAGAAAGAGATCGAGGCGGAGGTGCTCGAGGTTATGCACGAGGCCAACAGCTTCATGCACGGTTGGGGCCAATTCATCTTCAACAGCGCCGGCGAAATAGTACAAAACGAGAAAGTCAAGAAACTCGTCGAGGAATACCCGAAGCTGAGGGCAGATGCTGGTACGTCTTCCCCATGCCTCGCGTTCGCGCGTATTTTAACGTCTATGCGATTTCTTGCAGAAAGCAAATATGCTCTGAATAAGAAAAAGCCGATCGTCGCGAAAGCTCCCGCCCCTCAGATCGACAGACCCTCAACACCTGTGCCGCCTCCCGAACCGACATCCTCCGAAAAGCCCCAGACACCCCAAACGCCAGCCAGTCCTTCGCCCTCGAATGGAGGCCTAGCACCACCACCAAACGCGGGAACGGATGCAGAGAGCGTGGCTTCGATGAGTGAGGGCGAGCTGGTCTCTGCACCCTCGACACCCGGCAGATCCCCAAGGAAATCCGTGAGTGCTTCCATCTCGCAGTCATCGCTGTGGCTCAACTAGCGTTTGGCTTACTGTAGGCGAAGAAAAGCAAAAAACGGAAGTAAAATGCATTCGTTCTTTTGTTCCCCTTCGGCGTCGCATTTACTATTCTATTCTTTCTATTCCTTATCGTGTACGGTTAAGTAGTTAAAATATCGGAAAAACTTAACTGCTGAACAAACGGCGTTTTCAAATTATTCGACCACACCTCGCCACGTCAAACCGTAAATTGACCTAAAAACACACTTTGCATACAGTAAATGAAAGAGTTCGTAAATTGGCAGTAATAGAAAAGTACAGGACAGTAATAAGGCAGTGGCACAGTGTATGATGAATCCCCATGAGTTACTATACGTGAGTTGATTATGCTCGACCAACGGAGGCGATGATAGCCGGAGTTTACAGGAGGTGGATGTGACGAGCGAACGCAGATCACCCTTTGATGACGATAGCCTTCTCGCCTGCACCCGCGCGCGTCCGCCCTGACTTATCGAGGTGGTCAAGGCCTAGACAATCTTCAGGCGCGAACTTGTGGTCATAGATCGTATCATCTGCGTAAAATGTAGTCAATATTTTATATTCGGATCGACGTCTTTTAGCCACACGTACCATCCTCGATGTATGACGGTTGTTTGAAAGTTGCCACCTGAATCAAGGCGAAGCGGTATTTCGAAAGTTCCTTATCCGAGATATTTATACGCGCTTGCAAACGCCTCTTGGTCTCAGCAAACTTCTCGCCCTGATTACGCAAATTAGACAAGTGGACTCGGGAAAACGATTCGTCTCGACTTACCGGCCTCACAACAAACCTGAAGGGCACGCCGTGGGTCCGTGACACTTCTTTTGAAAAGTGGAACACACTGATGATCTTGTCGGTTTCTTCTGCTTCGAGCTCCTCACGCGGAACCTCCTCCGCGAACAGCTCAACCGGATCAGGGATATTCCCAATCATTTCCGCGCCAGTAAACTCCTTCTGCGTCTTGCCGTCTTTCGACACTTCAAAAATGCGAATCTTACCCGTCCCGCCGGGCGAAAGTGTCACCTTCTTCGCAAGTTGGTCAGAAAGGTCATGAATGTTCGAAGTCTTCGGAAGCAAGAAGGGATACGCCGACTCCTCCTTGTTGTGGATACCCGTCCAGATGATCTTCAAACTTCGTTTTGTCTCAAGCTCGACGATACTGACATCTAATCGCTCGTATAGGATAAGCGTGGTCGTCGGATGTCCATAGTTGGGGCCCATGATATCAGATATACATTGGTTGAGTGATCGTTTAATGATGCTCTTCGGCTGCCCAGTATTTGGTTGTGTTGTTGTAAATCGCAGCTTTATCGCATCCTGGCTTAAGCGCTCCGATACCTTCGATGCCATCTAGGTGAAAAGGGATTGAATCTCAGGGTCCTTGCGTCAAGAACGTTTGAGAAACATACGTGGTCGTAGTTCATCTTCTTGCTTAAGACGAGATCGAATTCAGGATTGTAGTCATCCGGTTCTTCGAACTTCGGTCGGAAGATGATCATTACGCGGTTCTGGAGGAAGTCGTAGAAATGTAAGGGATTCGCGTAGAGACCCTGGCTTTCGACGTCGTGAGTCTCCTTCTCGCTGATATCGACCTGGAAACAAATGACGTCGCCATCTTGGATCTCGCTTTGAGCAAAGGTTAATTTCGTCTTCATAAGCTCGATCATGCCAGGTTTGATTTCCTATGAAAACATCGTAACATTCCATAAAGAATTTCCGCAAGAAATTGAGACGAGCGTACACACCTCGTAAAGCTTGAGGGGTGTACCCGCCGGCCATCTCATTTTCTCGTTGATGTAGTGGTTGAGATCCCCGACCTTAGAGTTCCGTTGCACGTACGTCTTGCCGATCCCATAAAGCGTCTGCCTCGTCGTGTCGAAATGTTTTAAGAAAATCATTATCGAACCAGGTGTGATCTCCGGCTAATTGACATAAATAAATATGAAATCAGCATTTTACGGACTTGGCCATACCTTATTCACATCCGAGACAACATCGAGATACAGGCGAAGGTCGGTAGTGCGAGCAGCCATATTGTTGCGGATTACTTCCATGGCTAGGAAGGACGTAAACATCGCTCACTTCTCGTAGATGCTTGCCATACTTACTTAGTGATTGCTCATTCTCGGGGATATGCGTGTCCGGCCGCACGGTCTTGTTCTGCCTGTTCACCAACACCCATAACCTAAAGGCCGACTCGGGGTAGTTAAAGTGTTGTGCTACACGGCCCTTGAATGTGTGGTATGTTTCCTGCTTCAGGATACGGAAGGCGGGCAGATCCGATGGTGGCCAATTTTTGTCGTCAAAGGTTGCAAGGTCGAACCCTTCATGCTGTTGGAAAGTCTCATCCGTGATGATCTACGCCCCAGTCAGTGTGAAATCTCCTTCGGATAATTTAGTGTTGAACTACCTTCGCCGTTAAGAATAGGTGTTGCTCTTCACGCTCCCGGCGCTTCACCTCAATCTGCAAACGCTCCTCATCCAAACGTTGCTCTAAAGAAACGAATCCTCATCAAGAAATGAACCGTATGATGCAATGAGGACATACTCAGGTGTGGTGGTGTGTCAATTTCCGTAAACGGAGCGAGGATTTCGTCGATCGCAACATCCCGAATATACACCAACATGTATGCGTTTGTGAAACGCTTCATCGCACGCACTTGCTGGCGTTGTGCGGGAGGGGCGAGGCCATTGAGCACTTCTCCACCGTAATTCTCCTCGAGAACTTCACGGTCCGTTACTGGCGTCACGCGGTCATCGTCAAATTTCAGCCAGCGCGTCTCACGGTCGGGTTTGATGAGCGCGAAGTAATGCCCGCCGTGCAAATCGCCAGAATGTACGAGCACACCGTGCAATCTATACGTCCAAGGTTGCGATCTGTCCGCATTTTCGTCTAAGAATTCGGTAAGGTCTATCTCAAACGGAAACTCATGTCGGTCATTGATCTAACGCATACATCAGACTTATGATGAAGAGATCGAAAGAAAAAATAATTTCTAACCTTTACCATCGCATCCCGCTGGATGTCATACTCAAACCGCTTCAGCTGAATGTGGAGCACAGGAGGGAAAGACTGGAAAATGATCCCCTTCTTCGCATCCTGTAGTCCGTATCCTTCGGCCTGATACTTGTTATCACCGTCTAACGTCTCCACGGCAACATAGTCCCGGAATGATTCTTGGAGATTTTTCATTCCCTTGACATTCAAAGATATATCTATCCAACAGGTGTGAGCAAAGCTAACGTAGTAAAGCCACTTAGGAATCCCTACCGTTGAAGTCTTCCAGACGAGAGGACTCGTAGTCTACATTAACGCATCTAACGTAGCTCTTCATCTTCCCGACAAAGAGTTTGCTTATAGCGCCGTCTGCCTTCGTGTCCTGCGGTACCCGTTCGTCAGCATCGCCTGTTCTGACGTTAATATCGGTGTGGCTAAGCTCACCTTCATTTTTGTCTCCAGCTTATCCTGCAAAACACGATTGAACTCTTGTACATCGTGCTGCAAAAACGAATCCAGTGATTTCCATCCAAAGGATTTCGTTAACTCCGTCGTCCCTGCATAAAACAGATCGTGGTTATTAATTTAGGGAGTAAGGTATACATCCCGCGGTAATGCATACCAACTGGTTGATCAGATGTCTGAAGATGATAAAAGACACGCTGCAATGCTAATGCAACGCTCTCCGTAGGATGGTCATCCTCCGTCGGAATTTGATATACAGCCTGAAAAGACACATGTTAGACCTCATTGTTAGATCATCGGATTAAGCAATGCGTACGCGTCGGAAATACCGGGTGCAGAAGAGGGATTGCAACAGGGAATTCATGTAACATGTAGCGCCCTGGTTTTTCAAGCCCACAAATCCTGTCTCCTTTTTTGAATCGTAACTAGAAGGATAAGTTATTGAATACACGCCAGGATTACTCGGATAAAGATATCGGACTTCACAAAGTTATGCCATAATACGCCCGTCGGATCTTTTAGGACGCGAACAAACACGCTCACGTCTGCAGATTCGTCTTCAATTGTCGGTCGGGTATGTCCGTCCTGCGCTTGGAAGAGCTTCCTAAGCTCACTAAAGCGCGTGAAACCCCAGTCACATTCTTCCGCGATAAAGCGATGGTGAGCATCTGAAAGCATTGCATTAGTCATCCGTCTGATACATATATATGCCGGATGAGACGGCAACACCGTTCGAAATATAAACGTACGGGAAACGGTGTAAATGGTGGGATCATTCGGATTGGAGATAACAAGCGCGAATTGCGCGCATGCGTGCCAACCTTCAGGGGCACGCTTCGGGTCGGCATAGTCAAGATATACAGATACAGTGTCGTTTGGTGGCGCATTAGAGTTACCGAATGGGAAGAGGAGTATTCGCCTGCCGGAACGTGTATGAGTATCTTGTCCTGAACCACGCATACATGAACCTACGCACCATCGATGACCTCCGCACTCAAACTCCGGACCTGTAATCTTCTTCTCCAGCTTCCGCCAATTGTTGAGTCTCCACGTATATACTTTAAAGTCCTTCACTTCGTGCCCTAGGTCGGGCATATTCTTTGCTGCGAACGCCTCATCTGTGCATTATCCAGCGCATGTAAGCCTCCCGCTTAAGACACGGCGCTTGCCCCACAGAAGCGGAATGGCACCCACGATCACGTATAGAAACAGGCTCATCAATCTCCATGACCGGCGTCCCGTTCAACTTCTCATCCAACGTATCCATGGGGTCGGACTTGAGGAATATGATGGAAAGAGGAGGAAAGATTGCTCAGTTTATTGCCGTCCGGAAGACACATGCAAGTGTTATGCACGCGTCTGTAACGATGACGCAGCCGTTTGAGACTCACCATGTCTTATCAACGACCGCCTGAGCACCAGAGGGCTGAGTCTATGCAGTGGTTGTGGGCGCTGCCGGCGTCGCAAGTAATGTTGAAAGACTGGCGAACGACTTGTACGCCTTAGTGGAACGGAGAGCAGTGGGTGATGTGCGTCCTGGCGGCGATGGGCTGAGAAAGACTCAGGCTCGATGCGCCCGGTGGCGTGAGAAATACATGTTTGCAGAGGCTTGGGTTGACGATCTCTGGAGGATTTTTTGGCTTTGCGGTCGCGTCATCTCTTCCCCTTGACCTTTGTTCTTGACCGTCTTGGTGCTGTACATTCAAATAGCGAAGGTTTCTCATTTCAATGCAAAACTCGTTGGACGTTAACTAGGCTCATCAACTCGAAAGAGTTGCTCTTTTTCTCTGTCGCTTCTGTCATCGCTCTCATTCTGTCTCTTTTTACTCTCCTGCTACACGATCCTTAAATCTCTCGACAGGGAGGAACTCGTTGTCCTCCACCAGCCTTTCAGCTGTTCGACTGTCGTAGAATGAGTCAAAATCGTGTAAGATCAAGTCGCGTTAGGAACGTCTTTGCATGTTGCCCGTCTTGGGTTCCTTGCTATTGGGGACTCACATCCCCCGTCCTACGCGATAGAAGTCCTAGTTGTTGGAGACATTCTGCGTCCGCTATTGGGCAGTATTTGGGCATCGTCTTAAGCTTTTAGGACATACATTTCGTGTGTACTTTTTCTGCGTCTCATTTCGTTTACAATATGTACGGCTTTCTCGCAATAGAAATCATTGCCCAATAATACTTTCTCAAGCAATATCTTTTCGGGGCGCCTCTAAGCACCAAGCATTTCGGAGTCCCAGGTCTGCCGATTCAAAACCCCCAGGGACGTAGACATCCTATATTTGGTTAGAAGATTATATATATCTCTACAACAATTTACAGTCCGCCCATATGCCAAGGTCCCGAATGAAAAAACCACTTCACGCAATAATACAACCCTGCCCATCAATCCCTAGCTCTTCAAGCTCCTCCCGCGCTGCCTCTTTCTCGTTCTGCTTGAGTTTAAGGGCAGCCTCCTGTGGGAACCAATCTTGCATGAAGTTCAGGAGAGCCCAATCGACATTTGCTAACGGAGGTGTAATGGCGAGTCAGGCACTGAGGCGCATACATAAAAAAGAATTGTACATACAACGATCGGCTCTGAGAACAGTCAGCGCACGACAGCACGGACAATGATCTTGTCCACGCTTCTGCATCTTCACCAAGCATCTGTCATTCACGCGTCAATCAACCATCTAATTTCCATCCAGGATAGGCTCTTACCGAACGCAGAATAAGTGCCCACAACTCAAACGGATTGGCTTGAACGCGATACTTGTGCATATTAGGCACGAATAGTCGTCGAGATGCGGAATAAGCGGCAATAGAGTTTCGCCGATGGCCTGCACGAGTATATGCGGAAGCGACGTTGTCGTCGAGGGTATGAGCGCAAGAATACCCGTGGAGAAACTTGATCCTTTGTTGGTAAGCAACGAAACAATCTGTGGGTTTATCTGGGAAGATGCGGAGGAGACGTCGAGTCGAGGCGTAGGGAAAGGCAGCGCGGTACGCTTGGAATGCTTTTTAAGTATCTTGCGCGTTGCCTCTGCGCTGGCGAACTGAAACTAAGTGAAATACACATTTAGCATAGCATAAAGAATGTAAAATATATTTCACGTACCTTTTTCAGGTTCACTATTAAAACATTAAGTTCTAAGAAAGTTTCCAGTGCTTCGCGGCTCTGCCTTAGCTTCAACTTTCTTGAGTCGTTCAAGCCCCTCCCTGTGACACGCTCTGCAAACAGTGCAAGCCGTCTTTCCGTCTCCACTATATCCCGCTCGCCCCTGTCTCGCTCGCTCATGCTTTCAAACACTTCCGCCTCGACATACAGCTGAAAAATCTCTCTCCACGCATACAAATCACTCTTGCTCTTCGCCCCGGGCACGAAAGAGCTTGAAAAGGGCGAAATCAACGGTGTGCTCACGCTCTGTGGATCACCTAGTAAAGAAGAAGGATGAAAACTTCGGGATGTGGACGACTGAGGCCGTGCAGTATGTGAAATGGAGCGAGCGAGGGCTTCAAGCTTGGCGATAAAATCTGCGCGTACGACGAGAAGGTGGGCAGAAAGAGATTGGAGGGCTGTGTGTAAAAGCTGAAAAAAGGCCATATCCGAGGTCAAGGGTATAATCAATTCGCGCGTTCCGTCAGCGGACACACGCAACCTTGGAAAGTTAGTAAATAGGATGGATGTCTGAAATCGCTCAGGGTACTCACTGCTTGGTTAGAAATTCGGTTCGGTCAGTGGCCAGAAGCGTCGGCCCACCAATATCGTCTCCGTCTTCCTCAAAGCTCCTGGTATCATCAATATCCGTCGGACCCTCTCCCGTCAATCCACTTCCAGGTTTCTTCTGCAAGCTCCAGATCAAACTACGGCCAAGCTCAGCAGTCAAAGGTTTCGTGATAAGTGGTAAGTCCTCTGGACCATCATGCGTGCTATTGGAAGGCTCCTCCACGACCGAAGATGAAGGACGCGGTTCTGGCTCCATGTCCATCAAATTAGGGGTAGAACTCATATGCTGTTGTCCAGTTCCTGAGTTATGCGCCGTACCAACCCGGATGCGCAGACGTGGTTGTAAGATATCACCATCCTGCACCACTTCGTAAATCGCCTTTGATGATGGTAATGGAGATCCTTCGCTGCCACTGCTAGAGCTCGACAAGCCTTTGACAGAGAGTTCCTTGGTACTCAGTTCATCAGGCCTTTCTCCAAAGGCGCGCTGCTTCCCCTTCTCTGAGCTCGAGCTCGCCGCATCGCTTGACTGCAGGAGAGCGTGCAATACAGACGGGTTAAGACCCAGCGATGACAACTCGAGGACGACCTTGTTGATGAGTTTCTTGAGCTAAATATGCATTGGTCAGCGTCCCGGCCGAACCAACAAATAAAAGAAATATTTACCTGACGATACTCAATTGCATTCTGCTGGAGCTCCGGCGGGAGAGTCAATAGAAGCTGAGAATAAGTTTTGCTGAAGTGCATCACATTCACATCTTTGGCGAAGACACCCGGGCGTCACGAATCCCTCACAACTAAGCACGTTACGTAAAGAGCCGACGCACGTGCGTGGCGCCAATCACCTTTTCCGTGAGGAGGCGCCAATCATTCGCTACATCGTTAATGATCTCCGATTTAAAAAGAAAGCCCTTGAGAAGGTGCTAAGTCCCCCATAATAGATCACACATTCAGGACAACTTCTAGAATCATCATGTATTAAATAGGTACACTCATGCTGCGATATTCAAACACTGTATGGCATCTATGCCTGTATAGGAAAAGCATCCGCATGCTTCGGAATTGGGTAGTACGTGCGAGTGACGGCAAAAATCGGACAATGTCCTTGATGATGATCCGACTTCTGGTTCTCTGATTTTATCCGGAGTCTGCCGTAATGCATTGAATTGAGGACGTCCTTAGTACTGGCTCGCGCCGTTATTCCAACTGTCAAAAGGTCCCTCCGCTGCGGGCTCAAAAGACTGATTCGACGTAGACGAAGGAGCGCAATTTCCTCGATGTTGATGAAAGTAGCTTGTGTAATGACCGTTAAGCAGTTGGTCATATATTGAAGATGAAGCCGCCATGTAGGATCCGCCCTGTACAGGAGGGTGATTCTCCGGACCCAGCGGGCTCGCAACAGACGGATGAGCAGGACCACGATGACCTGACTGATGAGAGTTCTCATAGTTAGGCTGCGAGAATTTAGGAGTACCAGTGCGGATCACGTTGGTGTCTACCGGAAGGCGTGGATAGCTGAGTTGGCCATATGTACTGTTCTGCGCAACACCAATTGCGAACGGACCTACTCTGGCGGTGCTTGCACTGCCCACGTACTGCGGGAGGCCATAAAGCGATGTCTCTCCGACTTCAAACGTATTATGGATTGTACCCGCGGTTAATCCCTGTCCTCCGAGTCCGCTTGAGAAAGTGAGCTCGTTTGTCCCTCCTAAACTAGAATTGTATTCCACCGGAGTCGCACCGCCTGACATAATGGACCCGAAATTCGTGGCATCATTCGAGGCAAACGATGCATGGAAGTTTTGTTCGTGTTGAGGGACATGCTGCGCCGCTGTAGAGGGGACGCCATGAAAGACCGAAGATACTCCTGCAGGCGACGGAAAGCCTTCAAATGTCTGTATGGCTTGGTTGTTGGAAGCGTAGATGCTTTCTTGTGTGTCGTCCCGTACGGGAAGATGAGGGTTCGGATTCGGAATGAAGGCTTCATGTACATCAGCTCCCGTGCCGTGGACAGGGATCTGGGCTTGCTGCGCGTTATGCGTATCTTCCCTGCAGGAAAGTCCAGTTCGAATGTGAGATTACGGCTAGTGCAAGGCATAGAGGCATAAACACAATGACCTTCTTGCCCGTTGAACTGACCGAGAATTGCGTCTGTCCTTTAGATGCTTGCATATCTTTTTAATCTCTGTACACTATGTTTCATGTTTAAGAAGAGGAGAAAATGAAGCTGACAAAAAAGTTGCCCACGTTTTTGTCCACGTCATCCTTGTCCGGAGGGGGCGGGCAAGATTCAAATCCATTAGTCCGGCGCAACTCGCATAGTTGACCCGGGCATCCACTGGCAGTTGTTATGAGAGTTACACTGCAGCACTGATGTAAAATGACGCCACGTCATCAAGTCAGTACGTATGAGGGCACGGACATGGAATAAGGATGGACCTTTCTCTTCTTGTAAGAACATAAGCCACAGGCACGCGCAACGTTTCTTACGTAGTAAGGGACTTGGGTTTGGAGGACAGTAGACTCGACGGTGAAGGAAGAAGCAGACATAGCAGCGTTATCTCCAGCAGGAGCCTACGGGCTACAGGGGCGCCTTGAGACATAATTAATCACTATAGGCAGGGTTTTATAAGGGGGGGAGGGGGAGGTAACGATAATGATTGCTTGAGCAGGTCCTCCGCTCGTATATATACTACTAGTACTGCCAGCACAGTGCACACCGGCGATTGCCTTATCTGGCGCGGAACGGGACCTGGCATCTGCGGCGCTGGGCGCACGGCACATTGTTAATTTCATCATTCAGATCGGCCAGGAGGCCAGGCTAAAATACTGCTTCTGACCTCATTTACGGGCTATGCAGCACTGTACTCAGTGTACTGGCCATTCAAAGCACGACAAATGCGCGAGTTCCTCGTTGTGATGTCTTGCATTCTTCCCTACTCTGCGCCTTCCCCGGGCTTCCACACATGCACCCGACCCTCCATGAGGCTCTATGCCCGTATCGCCCAGCGCC
>JAKOPK010000462.1:0-19029 GCA_024195185.1 Coniferiporia weirii
GCCATTATTGGTCTTTGTCTTCGATCGACCCTTTCCTGATGTACGTAATGATGGAATTGCATCAATTACTTAACACTCCCCTGTCTCCCCCATCTTATCGACCATCTTTGTGGGCCTGGCCATCCAGCGCTTCCAACAGCCGGGCTGCAATCTCCTCGCATATGTGGACAACCACCTCATCATCTGCGTCGGCCCCAACATAGCATCCAACTGCAACACACTGGCAGCCGCATACCAACAACTCGACAGCCACTTCCTCCGGCTCAGTCTCAACATCGAAGCCGTGAAGACGGAGGCCCTCCACTTCCACCCCCCCCAGCGAACCATTGGCTATGACAACTGGTGCACCACAGGCATTCAAATCACACCCACCACCACTATCAAACCCACTAACCCCCTGCGCTGGCTCGGAATCTGGTGGGACCCAGGTCTCTCCTTCAAGGCTCATGTTGAGTGCATGCACTCCAAAGGCCTCTCCACTCTCGCCGCACTCCACATTCTAGGCAACACCAAACACGGCATCTCAGCCCTCCTCCTGTGACAATTATACTCGGCCTGTGTACACACTGTGCTTGCATGGGGCGTACTGGTCTGGTACCATGGCCACTCCCAGAAAACCTTGGTCAATTGTCTACAGGCAGTCCAAAACACTGCCTGCCAATGGATTTTAGGTGTCTACAAAGGCGCATCCCCCCTCTCTACTAATTTCTTGTACTCCACCCCCCCTTTCTTTGCTTATTTCGAATATTTAAAGATGGGCCATGCCCTGCGCCTCTCGCACACCCCCCACTCAGTAGGCCACCATCGTTTCCAAGACAGCACTAATCTCCCTTTTTCCCATTCTTTGCAGGTCCGCGTCCCCTGTGTCCAGCAAGTCCCCACATATACACACCCCCCATGGATGGATCCCCTCGCCTTTGGGCAAGGTCGGGTCAACTTTGAAGTCCCCCCCATCCCGGTTCCCTCCGAGGTCCAACACATATTCATCGTTCGAGCTTGGGAACGGTGCACCCCCACTGCACTCCAAGTCTTCACCAATGGCTCCCACATCGGCACAGACTCGGGGTCCACCATCTGCGCCATGCACGGCAACCATAAACTTGGGTTCCACCATCTCACGTCCCCCAAAGTCGCCACCGCCACAGACACAGAAATCTTTTCTCTCGCCGGTGCCCCTGGTTGGGTGGCTACCCACCTCCGTGAACACCTGATGGAAGTATCGGACATTCATTTCATGTCCGACTCCCTAATGGCAATCAACCTCTTCCGGACTTGGCCATCCACTTCAGGGGCCCAGCTCCTCCCTACCTGGAAGGCAGGTGTGCAAATGCTACTCAATTCCTTCCCTGCCCTCACCGTCCACTTTGTGTGGTGCCCGGGTCACTCTGACATCCCTGGCAATGAATGGGCAGACGCCGAGGTGAAGGCAGCTACAGATTTGCCACCGTCCACACTTGCCCCCTCCATCTCCACACTCAAGGGACAGTCCACCCTTGTTGCTCGCATGCACTGGTCCCACAAACTGGCCCACCCACTCGTGTCAACAGCTGACAAATACCTTGCTGTGACCGGACCCCCCACCCACACTCCACATAAGCTCCTTACACTCTTCATGGATCACCCCCACCACAAGCTATCAGCAGTAGCTCAGGTCCTCTGTCGTGCTGGTCCCTTCAGGGGTTACTGGCTGAGCTTTGACTCAGCCTACTGGCATGTGCATGGCTTGATTCCCTACTGCAGATGGCACAACCACCCCCCATGGCCTGTCCAGTCGACCACCCACATCTTAGGCGGCTGCGATGCTTTCCAGGCGTGGATACCATGAGTCTGGCCAGCTAATCGCCCCCCCCCCCCAGCCCACCATAGTGAGTGGGCAGACGAAGCCCTCCTCCCTGTTCTTCGGTGCTGGCTGTGCATGATGGGACACCTCAACCGCATCTCAGACCGCTCTGTGGGGTCCATACAGTTGGCTTTTGCCACCATGGATCTGGACAGTCTACCCACCTCTGGTGCGGACTTCAACCTCAACGTTCTTCGGGACTACGTGTGCTGATACCTCGGACCCAGGACACAGGATGTGGACCCAGCTCTCTTGGAGCTTGCAGGTAATGCTCCTCCCTTTCCCTCTGATTTGTGATCACCTTTCGGTTTCTCCATCGATCTACCATATGGCGTTCTACAGCCTCCCCTTTCTCCATTTCTAAGCGTCCATCAGTTTTCCTCTCTTTTATTAGTTATGGGCAATGGTCGTGATATGTATCCCTCCCTTTCCTCCTCACTTTCCCCTTTTTCCTTAATAGGGTGCGTATTCCCACTTGGCCCCCTCGGGGGCGTGCACCCCACCCAGTTCTGCATGATGTGCAGTGATGGGCACCTCTGTAGTTGTTTAGTCTTGGCCCCCCCTTCAGGGGGGCACATGTATTAGATAATTCTGAAGGAATAATAAACCAAAAAAAAAAAAAAAAGGGAGGTTTACATATGATGATGCCATGCCCTAACTATGAAGGGAAGGAACTGTGGAGACATGTAAGAAGAGGAAAGGGGGAGGCTCGAGTGCCAAATGAAAAACTGATGGGGAATTCAAAAGGCGCTCAACAGTCAGAGAGAAAGGGTGGAACATTACCAGAGAGTTCCAAAAGGGCCAGGTCCATGTCCAGTGTCCGAGGTCCAAGGTATCGACGCATGTAGTCCTGAAGGGTGCCCATGTCGAGTCTGTTGGTGGTGGGGTGGCCATCCAGAGCCATGGCAGCAAACGCCAAATGAATGGCCCCCACAGTACAGTCCAAGATGCGGTTGAGGTATCCGGTCAGGCGCAGCCAGCGCCTCAGGATGGGGAGGAGGTCTTCATCCGCCCACTCAGAGTGGTGGACAGGGGGGGGATGCCGTTTAGGCCAAACGTGAGGAATCCAGGCTGTGAATGACTCGCAGCCACTGAGGATATGTGCTGTGGATTGCGTTGGCCAAGGGGGGTGGTTGTGCCACTGGCAGTAGGAAATTGTTAAGTTCAAAGGTTTGACGAAGGTTCCGGGTTCCGGATACGACGTAGACGGAGTCGATGGTGGATTTGGACCAGATGGACTATGAAGATGGTTACGACGATGTACTTGGTGAGGCGCATACAGCGAGCATGCCGGTAGAGGGTCGGGTTACGATGGAGGGCACGCTGGGCTTGGGGGTGGGCAAATGAGCTTGTAAGAACAAAGAGCATAAGCTTAAGGCTGTATGCTCAACAAAGTACAGCTTATATAGACCTATGGAAGGGAGTGGAATGGAATGGAACAGTGTCTGGGTGATATGCAGTAGAACATGAGGGAAGCACATGGAAGGGGATGACTGAGCATGGTACATGATCAGTAAGTGTGACGAGGTCAAGGAACGTACTAGAAGCATATGGGGATAGGAGTCGGTGGAGAGTGCAAGGAAAAATGTAACAGAAATCAGGCTGTGCGTGTGTCGGTAGGCTGAGTCGAAGCTCAGCCAGTAACCCCCATAGGGACTGGCGCAGCAGAGGACTTGAGCTACTGCTGATAGCTCGCGGTGGGGGTGGTCAACCAGGAGAGTGAGGATTTTCCTGGGCATCCATGTGGGGGGGCCTGTAACCACCAAGTATTTGTCGGTGGTAGAGGCAAGGGGGCGGGCGAGTTGAAGGGCCCAGCACTCACATGCGGTGAGGGTAGCCTGCTCCTTCAGCGTGGAGATAGAGGGGGGGAGATTGGACGGCGGTAGGCTCGTAGTGGCCTTGGCTTCTGCATTAGCCCATTCATTGCCCGCGATGTCCTCGTGACCAGGGGACCATGTGAAGTGAATGTGTAGCTGTGGGAAGGAGTCCAGAAGTGTCTGGACACCCAACTTCCAGAGGGGGAGGAGGTTGGCCCCCGAGGCGGAGGGCCAATGCTTGTAGAGGTTGAGGGCTGTGAGCAAGTCCAACATGAAGGTAGTGTCAGTGGACCGCTCGAGTTCCTTGTGAAGGTGTCGTGTGGCCCAACCGGGTGCAATGCCGAGGGAGAATTGTTCGGCATCTGTGGTGGTGGTGCACAGGGGGGAGGTCAGCCGATGGGAGCAGAGCTGGCGGGGTCCATTCATGGTGACGATGGCTGATCCGGCCTTCTGCCCAAGGTGCGAGCCATCAGTGAAAACCTGAACTGTGTGTGGGGAGCACAGTTCCCAAGCTTGACGGACAAAGTCCGTCTGGACCTCAGAGGGAACCGGCACTGGGGGGACGGAAAAGCTGATTCGGCCTTGTGCAAAGGCAAGGGGGTCGACCCAAGGGGGATGCGTGTACACTGGGACCTGTTGGACACAGGGGACACAGGCCTGCAGAGAAAGGGAGAAGGGGATGTTAGCACGTGGCAGATAATGGCGGCAGCCTATGGAGTGTGGGGTGCGCCAGAGGCGCAGGGCATGGTTAGTCTTTAAATACTCGAAGTATGCAGAGAAAGGGGGAAGGGAACATAAGAAATTCATAGAAAAGGGAGATGCGCCCTTATAGACGCCTAGAATCCATCGGCAGGCCGTGTTTTGGATGGCTTGCAGGCGGTTCACAAGGGTTTTCTGGGATCAGCTGTGGTACCAAACTGGTGCGCCCCATGTGAGCACAGTGCAGACACAGGCTGAGTAGAGTTGTCGGAGGTGGAGGGCCAAGATGCTGCGTTCAGTGTTGCCAAGAATGCGGAGGGCAGCGAGGGTGGAGAGGCTTTTGGAGTGCATGCGCTCGATGTGTGGTTTGAAGGAAGGACCCGGGTCCCACCAAATCCCCAACCAGCAGAGGGGTATGGAGGGGCAGATAATAGTGTTGGGGTCGATTTGTATCCCCATCTTGTCCCAGCTGTGGTAGCCGAGTTTGCGGCAGGGTGGGTGAAAGTGGAGGGCCTCGGTTTTGGCAGCTTCGATGTTGAGGCTGATCCTGTTGAAGAGGCCATTGAAGTGGTGGTAGGCGTCTGTGAGAGTCTTGCAATTGGCAGTGACAGAGGTGCCGATGCATACAATGAGATGGTCATCAACATATGCCAGGAGTTTGCATCCGCACCACTGAAAGCAGTGGAGGACAAGACTGGCAAAAATTGTCGACAAGATGGGGGAGGCGGGGGAACCCTGTGGGGTGCCGAGGTCGGGTTTCAGGGTCAGCGGGGTCATAGTGCCATCAAAGGAGATAGCCACTTTATGCCCCATCATGAACGAGAGGCACCAGTCCGCCATGTTAGGCGGACAGCCCATCATCAGCAGCTGTTGGTGGAGGAGTTGAGGGTGCACCGAGTCGAAGAAGCCCTGAATGTCTACCGTGAGGACAGAGCAGACCTGGTTCATCGAGTGGGCACCCTCTGCAAGCTGTAAAAGGTGTTGGGCAGTGTCGTAGACTGAGTGTCCTTGATGCCCCCCATATTGGTTGGGTGGCAGCCAGTTCTCATTGTTAGCGAGGAACTGAAGCCGGTTAGCAATCATTTTCTCGAGGAGCTTGCCCAGAGTCTCCTCGAGGGTAATGGGGCGGTAGGAGCAGGGAGAGAATGGGTCCTTCTTGTTTAGCTTTTGGAGCATGACAACTTTTGCCACCCACCAGCACTCAGGGTGGTGCCCCATGTGTAGGCAGTCGTTGAAAAGCGTTAGGATCTCGTCTGGGAATGTGGCAATCACCCATTTGAGTGAGCGATACCCGATGCCCGACGGCCCCAGAGCCGACAAGTTGGAGGTGTTGGTGAGGGCATCCGTCAGCTCCGAGAGGAGGAGGGGCGGCGCACCAGGAGGGGGGGTGGAAGGGGCCCTAGGCCTGCATCTGGAAGGGGGGGCGGTTCTTGGAAATAAGTTGTGTGAAAGAGCTCACCTTTTTCCTCGTCCAACTGCATGAAGGAGCCATCTGTGCATTTTAGCAAGGGGACTTGGGTGGGGCGTGTACCGAGGCCACATTTGGCCCAGGACCAGATGTTGGAGGGGTTAGCCTCCACCACCTGTTCTGAGTAGTAGGTGCATTTGGCAGCCGGGACCCCTCACTTGAAAGCTTGGCGCGCAGCTGTGCATGATCGGTTGGTGGGGGCGGCATTGATGGCCTTGAGGAGGTCACCACAGGTGGGCATCCACCATGGGACCTCAGTCTTCGATGGTTGCGAGAGAGTGGTGAATGGCTGTAAGGCAGCTTCCATGGCATGCACCATGGCCACCGCCTTCGCGTCCAGGAGAGTGGTGTCAGTGGCTGGGAGTTTAAAGGCCTCGACTAGGGCCGGAAATGCAAGCTCCGTCCACTCCCCATAGTCATCGTTTGTTAGGCGACGAGTTCGGGGTAGTGGGGGGGGGGAGGTCAGTGGGTATAGCCCAGGTTAACTGGGCGTGGTCTGAGAGGGTGGATCACACCGAAGTGAAGGAGTCAAGTATAGATTCCGGAGCGATATGGGGTGGTGCCCAGACCATGTTGATCGGGCACTGACAGGGCCCGTCCTTGGGATGGGAGTCGGAGTCCAGTGCATGGGCGAGCTTGTGGCTGTTTTCCCAAAAGAAATCATCAAGGGGTTGGGCCCCCAATGATTCCCACCAGGTCACGGTGAGATCGGACCATGAGTGATGGCAACGGTTGAAGTCGCCACACACTAGGAGGGTGGTGGCCAGTGCTGGGGGGAGTGAGAAGAGGAAAGACTCACCAGGGTACTGAGGGGAGGGGGCGTCATGGTCAAGGGGGCTCATACCATAGTAGTTGCAGAGCCGGATTGTGACTTGTGCACATACCTCCACCATCAGTACATCTGTGCCACTGGTGGCGGGGCTGATGACGGACCAGGAGGAGAGGGGGAGGTTCCAGGAAACATATGTTACAATGTGGAGGCGGGTGTCAGGAGGGAGAACGGCGACATAGCCAGAGATAGAGGGGACACCATAAATAGGCACACCAGCTGGGTCAGAGAGAGAGGGCTGCAATCCGATTTGATACCATGGAGGTTCTTGAATTAAGAGCAGATGAGGAGGAGACAGGACTGAAGAGAGAAACAGGAACAGGGACTGAATCACCGCAAGTGAGCGGGCAGCGTTCCACTGTAGTACACGGAGTTGTGCACTCATTACAGTTCTTCTTCCTCGGGTAGGATGGGGAAGTCCTGTTCTTGTCCAGCGAGGATGCTGCAGAAGCAGCGTTTCTTCAGGCAAGAAGGGAAAGTGGAGGGGTGGTCTGTGCCACAGTTGCGGCAGTGGCGGGGGTGTGGGCAGTAGTCGGACTCATTGGCCTCAGTGGCACAGTCCACACAGGATTTGTGGTGGTTAATGGTGCGGTGGTTGCCTGTGCACTCAGCGCATACTGCAGGGGCTTTGCATCCCCTTGTTCCGTGTCCGAGCACCTGGCAGCGTTCACACTGGGTGAGGCCGGGGCAGATGGGTGGGACCGAGAGGCAGAGGGAGGTGCCGAATAGCCAGATGCGCGGCCACTTGAGGAGACGTGCTCAGACCTGACTGTCAGGGTCAGCGAAGGAGAAGGAAACTGGGCACTGCTTGAGGTTCTTGATGTTGTCCTCAGGGGTGGCAAAGTGGGGGGGGATAACGAAGTCGAGGTTGCAGAGCGACGGGTTGTGCTTCACTTCCAACAAAAGCTGGGCTGGGGTGAATATCTTACCTTTGGGGCCGAAGAGGTCCATAGTGGGCACCATTGAGATGCGCAGGGCGGAGCACTGACGGACATGGGATGGTTTTAAGCGGTAAGATGTTAAGTGGTTGATGAATTCACAGTGGAGGGAATGGAATATTCGATGATTTATTGTAGGCCCTTTGGCCCTCCTTATATACACGTACTGTGGTAATCTATTATATAAGAGTAGGACTTATCCTTATAAGTATGATACTGGCTCTTTAGCTGGGAGTGAGTAACGTGACTTGGTCTGTGCGCTAATCACGCAATCATTACACCATATGTGCTTAGTCACTATACACGTGATATATATTTTAAGAGATGGGGAGAGGGTGAACCCGGTAGGGACTGCAGTCATCCTTCTTGACCTTCAACCACCACCATCAACTTTTGCAGTGGCAGCTAAAACTCCCTCAGATGTCGAACAGTGGTTCTAGTCACCCTCCCCATCCTACACCCTACAACTTTCCCGCCTTCGTAGCAGCATCGACCGCGTCACAAGCCGCATCGTCGAAGCCGGCGGCACCACCACCCCCACAATGCCCGGCATCCTCACCGCTGACCCCCCCCCACCAGTTTCCGGTTCTCTCTGAAGAGCCAGCACTCGGCCCCGCTTTCCAAATGTCCTCCCCAGACCCCCTTCAAAGTGCCCTGTCATCCCCTGTGATACAGGGACGACTCGGTGAAGACACCACCATGGAGCTAGGCAGCCCCCACACCCCCCTCATGCAGACCGGCAACTGGTCAGCTGACACCATCACCCCCCTCGTGCACCCACCCCGCATTACCACTACTCAGCAGATCCTGTTCAAATCTGTGCAGGAATATGAGGACCTCTTCAAGCATGCAAACACTGGTCCTGCCGACGCTGCCCCCCCACAAATGGCTCACGAGCTGCCTCGATACATTGGAAGAGTCCTCACACTCTCCCACTGTGTCATCTCGGCCCTAGCCTCTTTAACTGGATCGGTCTCAACATTGAAGCCGCCAAAACCGAGGCCCTCCACTTCCATCCACCCTGTCACAAACTCAGCTACCATGGCTGGGACACGATGGGTATTCAAATCGACCCACAAACACTTATCTGTCCCTCCATCCCCTCTGCTGGTTGGGGATTTGGTGGGACCTGGGTCTCTCCTTCAAACCACACATCGAGCGCATGTGCTCAAAAGGCCTCTCCACCCTCACTGCCCTCCACATCCTTGGGAACACCAAACACAGTATCTCCGCCCTCCACCTCCAACAGCTCTACTCGGCTTGTGTGCGCATCGTGCTAGCATGGGGCGCCTTGGTCTGGTATCATGGCCGGTCCCAAAAAACTCTTGTGAACTGTCTACAAGCAGTCCAAAACACCGCCTGCCAATGGATTCTAGGCATCTACAAGGGCGCGTCCCCCCTTTCCACCAATTTCCTTTGCTCCCTTCCCCCTTTCTTTGCATATTTCGAATATTTAAAGACTAACCATGCCCTGCGCCTTTGGTGCACCCCCCACTCCATTGGCCACCACCATTATCTGCTGCGTGCTAACACCCCTTTTTCCCTTTCACTGCAGGCCTGTGTCCCTTGTGTCCAACAGGTCCCAGTGTACATGCACCCCCCTTGGGCCGACCCACTTGCCTTCGGGCAAGGTTGGATCAGCTTCTCTGTTCCCCCGGTGCTGGTTCCCTCCGAGGTCTGGATGGACTTTGTCCATCGAGCTTGGGAACTCTGCATGCCCCACACAGTCCAAGTCTTCACCGATGGCTCCCACCTTGGCCAGAAGGCTGGATCCGCTATTGTCGCCATGAGCGGGCCACGCTGGCTCCGCTCTCACCGGCTGACCTCCCCACTCTGCGCCACTGCCACAGATGCCGAACAATTCTCCCTCGGCATTGCCCCTGGCTGGTCCGCGCGCCACCTTCACGATGAGCTCACACACGTCTCGGATATCGTCTTCATGTCCGACTCGCTCATGGCCCTAAACCTTTTCAAGCGCTGGCCCTCCGCCTCTGGGGCCAACCTCCTCCCACTATGGAAGTCAGGGGTCCAGACTCTTCTGGACTCTTTCCCACAGCTCCACATGCACTTCACATGGTCCCCAGGTCATGAGGACATTGCAGGCAACAAATGGGCTGATTCGGAAGCCAAGGCAGCAACATGCCTCCTGCACTCCAATCTACCCCCCTCCATCTCAGCGCTGAAGGAACAAGCGACGCTCACCACTCATGAATGCTGGTCCCTCCTGCTCGCCTGCCCCCTCGCCTCCACCGCCAACAAATACCTGGCAATCACAGGCCCCCCTACCTGGATGCCCAGGAAGCTCCTCACCCTCCTGGTCGACCACCCCCGCTGTGAGCTCTCTGCTGTTGCCCAGGTCCTCTGCCATGCCGGTCCCTACAGGGGTTACTGGCTGAGCTTCGACTCAGCCTACCACCACATGCACGGCCTGATCTCGTACTGCAGGTGGCACAACCACCCCCTGTGGCCAACGCAATCCATGTTGCATATCCTGGGTGGCTGCAAGTCGTTCACAGCCTGGATTCCACGCATCTGGCCTAAACGGCGACCCCCCCCTGTCCACCACTCAGAATGGGCGGACGAAGACCTCATCCTGGTCCTGCGACACTGGCTGTGTCTGACAGGCCACCTTAACCGCATCTCGGACCGTACCGTGGGGGCCATTCGTTTGGCGTTTGCTGCCATGGCTCTGGATGGCTTCCCCACTACCGATGGACTCAACATGGGTACCCTTAGGGACTACGTGCGACGCTACCTCGGACCCTGGACACAGGACACGGACCCGGCCCTCTTGGAGTTGTCAGGTAATACTCCTCCCTTTCCCTCTGATTTGTGAGCGCCTTTCGAACTCCCTCACAGTTTCTCATATGGCACCTGTGCCTCCCCCTTCCCTTTTCTTATTCTACTCCAAAGTTTTCCTTTCTTTTATTAGTTAGGGCATGGTGTCGACATATGTAAACCTCCCTCTCCTCTCTCCTCTCCTTCCCTTAATAGGGAGCGTTTTCCACTAGCCCCCCCCAGGGGGACGCACCCTGCCCAGTTTCATGCGATGTGCGATGACAGGTGCCTCCGTAGTTGTTTAGTCATGGCCCCCCCTTCGGGGGGGCAGATGTATTAGATAATTCTGCAGGAATAAATAAATAAATAAATAAAAAAAGTCATCTCAGCTCTCAACCGGGCACAAGAAGGAGGCTCCCACCCCCAGAACATCGAGCTTCATAACTTGACGATGCAATACCAACAGGGCATCACGGGACATGACCTGTCTCTCCTGGCCCCCTTCATCTGGACCAGCACGGTACCACCTACCATCGCCATCCACCCCACCCCCCCTACTGATGACATTAAGGAGCTGAAAATGGCTATGCTGCGACTCACCTCCCAGGTCGGCAACATCTCTCACCAGGTGTCCTCCTTGGCTGCCCGTCCTCCCTTGCACCCCAACAGGTAGTGAAGACTACGGCTCCCACCAACGTGGGAGGATCACCCCCCACCAACTCGGCCCCAGCCCCAACAGCCGGAGCCCCCCTATCTTACACTCAGGCCACGGCCCAACCCACCGCCCCCACTAACCCTTCACAGAACACAACTGGTGCCCAGACTGAGAAGAAGAAGAAGTCTAAGTGCCAGCTACCCCCCCCCCCCCCAAGATGTTTGCCAAGGACCCCACTCTGGTCCTTAGCCCCAGAATCCACCACTGCCGTGCAGAACACCACATCTTGGGAGCCATCCTCACCCAGAGGGCCTGGAAGTTTTTTGACGCCCTCCCCACTGCTGACTGAGTCACGGTCCTGTCCTCCACGTTCAACATGAAGGGTAACATCATGACCGTCTTCACCCACCGCCCATCTAACCTAACACCAACCACTGAGACGATCATCGACCGCCACAGTGTCTCGTTCACACGCTATATGCACGATAGGTGCCTCACCGCCGGAACCTCGGTCCCCACTGGGTTCACCCTCTCCCCATCCCGCGTTCACCAGTGCTCTGCCCTGCACATCTCTATGGTGCCAACTACGGATCTCTTCAGCCCGGAAGGTAAGACTTTCACCCCCTCCCAGCTGCTGTCGGAAGTAAAGCACAACCCATCGCTTCACAACCTCAACTTTGTCATCCCACCCCAGGAGTGTTGAGTGCGATGTTGCATGTGGTTGGTTCTGGTGTGGTGTGATATCTCCAGGTATGTTTTGATACGTCAAAATAAAAATATTGGGTTTGTCCAATGTTATCCTTTTTTGGTTGTATGAAGACTTTCCAAAGTGAATCCCAGACGACCCTTTCAGGGAAAAGTGGGATTGGTCTTCCTGGTGAAGTTGTTATGACAAGGTGGGGCTGCCTAAACACAAGGTGTTGGCAGAAAGAGGAAAGCTTGTTCTAGTGTTAAGCCTACAATGAGGTAAGGCTTCTAGACAAGTGACTAGTCGGTTTTTAGATAAGAGGTGGTTGAAGAATAAGGGTTTCCCCTAAAGCTTGGTGAGACGATTGACTTAATATCCCACTGTAGGAGATAGTGACAAGTAGACTTGATTGAACGAAGAGAACAAGCTTAGCACTTGGAGCTCTGAGTACATGTCCTTGTATGCTACTATGGAAGGTGTTAAGATCAAAGGATCGGGGAGCCGTCCGGATTATGGATGCGTCGTAAGCGAAGCCGATTGGTAGAGACGATGAGATGGGTAACGAAGATGGTAATGACGATGTACTTGGTGAGACGCATACGATAGGCATGCCGGTGTTGGGTCAGGTTACGATGAAGAGCACGCTGGACTCAGGGGTGAGCAAATGAGCTTGTAAGAACAAAGAGCATAAGCTTAAGGCTATATGCTCAACGAGGTACAGCTTATATAGACCTATGGAATATGGGGGAAGGGGATGGAATGCGATATGGGTGATGAGTTAGCAGAACATGGTGGAAGCACATGGAAGGTATGACTGAGCATGGTACATGATCAGTAAGCGCAACAGGGTCATGGAACATACTAGAGGCATATGGGGTTGGGGGTCGGTGGAGAGTGTAAGGAAAAATGTAACAGAAGGTCATGGAAACTAATGGAAAGGATGACTGATCAAGGTAAAGGATCAGTCAGCGTGGAAAGTCGGAGAACATGGCGGAATAGTGGTAAAAGAAAAGAAAAGGAAACATAGTAGTTTAAGGTGGGTCTGCTGATCAAGTAAAGGGATTACCTAAGCAAGGAAAAGTGATGATGGATGTAAAGATTTTGTAACAATCAGAACACAATACTGTACAAATTGTTAGTATGCTTCAGAAGTGTTGTGATCACTGGGAAAAGATACTTGCATATGTAAACTATCCCCTGGATTATAAAGGCCTTCATCTAGACCTTTCTGAATGGTGTACTTGAATCCTGGGGCAAAGTGCTTGCATATTTGAGACCACATAATTTCAGATTTGATATTGTTGTGTCCACACATCCACCAATGCTGCAACGTTCCATTGAGGGACTGATCCAGATGCTGTCATATGTTAGTCTGGGAATTGGCTATGCCAAAATTCTCTGTCCCCCAGTCACTTTGCATAAGCATAGGTATCCCTGTAGATATTTTAAATGTAAATGTGACACCAGTAAGAATTAAACTGTTGGCAGACATACCTTTCACCACAAGTGCTGTATCAAGATAGAAAGATGTAATTAGTTTAGGATTGGAATTTGTCCACCACACCTGAAGCCATAATAGCTTCCAAGAATGGACTTCTATTCCAAGGTGTAAGAACAGACCAAAGCATTTCCACTTATCATGCTGGTCAAAACTCCAGACATGGTTCACACCTGCAGCATAGAACACCTTCCTTACAAAGAGCCTTGCACGCCTTCCGAGCACTGCCTCTGGTTCATGGAGTCTGCACCACTTTGATACAAGATCTCTGTTAATCCAGCCTATTAGAAATGAATGCTGCTAATATTATTTAAAATGAACTTACCTGGGCACCTGTATTGCATATTCATAGGCCAGGATCCTCACAATCTCCCATGCCCCAATTGTTGGAAACTGTTTTCTGATTTCCAATATAGTGCTGTGTATGGACTCAAGGGTGTGACACTGTTGTCGAGCACTCAAGCAGCCAAGCTCTTTCATAAGCCTCTTCAAACTTGACAAGCTAATGAAGATCATTCAGTACAACAAGTATGCTGACATAGCAGAATAGTACCTTAAATTGTGTGTTGTTGTATCATAGTGTGCCCATAGCAAGTTGACCATATCATTTTGGGTCATTTTCATTCTGAAAAACCTCTGAATATGAGGACCTATTAGATCCAGAGAAGCTATATAGCACAGGGAATAGAGTAGAATTGTAAACCATCTTGAGTGGCAAACTAGGTTGGGGTATAACATATGACAAGGTTTGTGTTGGTTTCGCCTCTTAGGTCATGTAGGTTCATTAGGTGTGGTTTGGACAGCATTTTCATTAGTCAGAGACATAATTGTTAGAGGATGATAATGGCCAGTACAATGGTGCTGGCAGTTCTGCTGCAAAGTGTTTACATCTATTGCCTGAGTCACTGGCATTATGTGTGGTTCACGGCAAAATCAAATTGCTATTGTAATACTTATTATTTTATTCTTGGATATTTATTGTTACATAAAGTAGCAGTTCCTGGGGTCCTGCTGGGGAATTCCCTGTGTGATTACTTAATCCCTAAGTGAAGGTCAGCAATTCAGAAGCAACTATGTGAATAAGCTGAGCCATCCAGTCCACCATACAGATGCTGACTGGGCTGGTGATCTCTCAGATTGGTAATCTATTTCTGGTTACATCATCTGCTTCGCAGGTAGTCTGGTCACTTGGAAAGTTTACAAGCAGTCCATGATTGTACACTCAACTGCTGAAGCAGAATACCTTTCCATCACTTTATGCATGAGGGAAGCACTTTGGTTTTGCTATTTTTTTTCTGAATTGGGCCATACCTTTATTCATCCTTTTTCCATATTCACTGATAATCAGTCTGCTGTCAAACTATCTATGGACCCAGTTTACTGGGCCAAAACCAAACATATTGACATTGCTGTTAGATTTGACCTGGTGAGGGATCTAATCAAGTGTTAACAGATTGCAATTGTGTAACTAGCAAGTTAGAAAGTTGGTCAAGTGTTCTAGCTAGGCTAGAATGCTAGAGCTGATGTTGTAGGTGAATAACTGAGATGAATTAAACTGCAATTACCACAGTTTTACATGGGCTTTTATACCCTACAGTGTTTACAACTATTTACCTCATAACTATTATTGAATAACTGCGCAATGCTGTGGTATGTGTTACATTTTTCCTTGCACTCTCCACCGACTCCTAAACCCCACAAGCCTCTAGTATGTTCCATGACCTCGTTGTGCTTACTGATCATGTACCATGCTCAGTCATCCCCTTCCGCGCCGTTCCACCATGTTCTACTAACTCCTCACCCCTAACACGTTCCACCTCATTCCCCCATATTCCATAGGTCTATATAAGCCGTACCTCGTCGAGCATGTAGCCTTAAGCTTATGCTCTTTGTTCTTACAAGCTCATTTGCTCACCCCCGAGTACTGTGTGCCCTCTGTCGTAACCCGACCCAGTATCGACACGCCCGCCGTATGCGACTCTCCAAGTACCTTGTCGTAACCATCTTCGTCGCCCACCTTATCATATCACATCAGCGACTTCGTCTTCGACGTATCCGTAACCCAGACGGCTCACCCATCCAGTGATCTTAACACTAGCATAAGCTTTCTTTTTTTGTTGACGTTCTACCGTCCAAACACTACACAAACGCCAAACTGTCCCAACTACAGATTCCCCAACCCACCGCCCGACCCACAGCCACTACCTGGAGCAATACAGCCAAGGTATTCTACAACAAACACCCTACCGACGCAGCTCACTTTCAATACGCATCGTGGTTATACGACGAAAATACTCGCACGTGGGGCTGGCACAAACTAGACAATCAAATCGAAGCACGGGAAACCTTCCAACAAAACGTACCAAACTACCGAGACATCTTCCCATACACCAAAACACCACCACCACCACCAATGACTACCACCGCTAAGGAAATCAACCTTGCCAAACCCAACGAATTCGATGGCACTCGAGAATATGCCCGACGTTTCCTTTCCAGTTGCAAAACATACCTCCATGTAAACAAACACATCTATGACACCGACGAACTCAAAATAAATTTTGTACTCTCTTTCATGCAAACGCAAACAGCCGGAGACTGGGCCATCAACCGCGAATCCCTCGCGTCGGCTTACAACGTTGATGCTAAGGGTAATAAACTATCCACCATCGTAGGCTACGGCACATGGGACGACTTCGTTAAAGATTTCAAGTCCACCTTCATCACCACGGATGACACGAACGAGGCCCAACAAGCCTTGATCAAACTCAAACAAACGGGCACAGCAGACGATTTCAATAATCAATTCCAATCCCTAGCCACACGATCGGGCATCACTAGCCCCGAAGCTCTTATCGCCTTGTACCAAGCCGGACTCACACCCGCACTCCTCAAAACCATCTACAACTGTGACACGATGCCAAGCACGATTAATGACTGGTATAAAGCCGCCTCCCGCAGCGACAACATCTACCGACGCCTCAGAGCAATTCAAGGACCACCGCCACCCAACCCACAGAACAACCATTTTCGCAAGTTCTCCAACAACCGTCCCTCCCCTAACTACAACACCACTGGCACATCATCCAACACCAATCGCCCTCCATGCCTCACTCCCGAGGAACGTGAGAAATGCTTTAAGGAAGGACGATGCCTCGCTTGCCGAGAGAAAGGACACAACTCTCGTGACTGTCCCAAATTCCCGACCAGCAATACCCGAACAATCCGAGCTACTGAACAAACCACGGAAGAGGAACCACCTGCCCCTACACACAAAGAAAGCCCACCGACACCGAGTGATGTAGCACTTCAAATCCGCCAACTCATTAACTCACTCCAAGACGAGGAGAAGGAAGAATTGTTTAATACGATGGATAAACAGGATTTTTAGAATGGAAGATCAGACAGATGCTGAGTCTTCCTATACATGTATCTCCCATTGTACTCTCCGATTCTTCTTTACCCACAATGAAGATCCCCATTACAATGACCGTACACAACCAAAACGTCTCTACCAATGCACTCATCGACTCCGGAGCAGAGGGAAAATTCATCGACGCAAAATTCGTTATTAAACATCGAATTCCCACTAAAGCATTGGCACATCCCATCCACGTTCGAAATGTGGATGGAACACCTAACCAACACGGCACCATCACCCACTTCACATGGAGGTTAATCAAGATTGGCGGACGATCCATCACTACCACATTCCTCGTAACTTCCCTCGGCAAGGAAGACGTAATACTAGGGCTTCCATGGCTCAAACGCCACAACCCCGCCATAGACTGGACCGCCGGCACGATATCAATCAATAAAGTCACCACAGCCACCACACTCGCGCGGGAACATATCAAACCCACCCAACCACTAGAAACTACCATTCCCCCGCAATACCACAAGTTTCTACACATCTTTCAAAAGAAAGCCGCAGAACGCTTTCCCATTTCCCGGCCATACGACCATACCATCAACCTTAAACCGGATTTTATTCCAAAAGACTGCAAACTCTACCCATTGTCACCAAAAGAACAACTCACCCTTGACCAATTCCTTGAAGATAATCTCCGGAAAGGATACATCTGACCATCAAAATCCCCAATGGCATCACCCTTCTTCTTCGTCGGAAAGAAAGACAACGAACTACGCGTGTGCCAAGACTACTGAGCACTCAACGAAGGAACCATTAAGAATGCCTACCCATTACCACTAATTAGCGAACTCATGGACAAACTCAAAGGAGCGAAATACTTCACCAAACTTGACCTTTGATCCGGATATAACAACATTCGCATCAAAGATGGCGACCAATGGAAAGCAGCCTTCAAAACCCCACGAGGACTATTCGAACCAACGGTCATGTTCTTCGGACTTTGCAACTCCCCCGCTACCTTCCAAGCCTTCATGGACGACACCTTTCGTATTGTCATCCTCGAAGACAAAGTCTTAATTTACATGGACGACATCTTTATTTTCGCCAGTACACTCGAAGAACTCCACAGAAAAACAGAACGAGTCCTCAGGATTTGCGACAAAAACGACCTCTATTGCAAACCAGAGAAATGCATATTCGCGGTCCAAGAAGCCGAATTCTTGGGAATGATCATCACCCCGAATAACATTAACATGGATCCCGTCAAGCTAACCGGCATCTCGGAATGGCCCACACCCAAAACTGTCAAACAACTCCACAGCTTTATGGGGTTCTGTAACTACTATCGGCGCTTCATCCCTAACTTTTCGCAAACTGTATACCCCCTCAACGAACTCACACGAACCAATGAACCCTGGACATGGACAACGGAGCGAGACCAAGCTTTCCTCAAACTCAAAACCCAATTTTTGGACAAACCAGCGCTACTCATTCCTGACCCCGCCAAACCCTTTATCCTTGAAACAGATGCCTTGAAAGTCGCTACTGGAGCAGTCCTATACCAAACAAACTCCAATGGTGACCTCCAACCATGTGGGTTTATTTCCCAAACACTCGGACCTGCCCAACAACGCTACGAAGTGTACGACTGAGAACTCTTAGGCATCATACGGGGACTCGAAGCATGGCGACACTACCTCCTTGGAAACCCTCACACCACTATCATTTGGTGTGACCACAAAAATCTGTCATATATCCGCTCAGACAGATGACTCTCCCCGCGACAATCACGATGGAATCTCTACCTATCCCAGTTCGATTATGCCATCACACACCGACCCGGAACATCCATTCCGGGAGCAGACGCACTGTCACGACATGCCGATCATGGCGAAGAACCCGCAGAAGAACGAACAATGCTACCCGAAACACTATTCATTGGGAAAATCAACGTCGATCTCTACTCAAGAATACAAACTGCCCAGGAAACCGACAACTTCGCCGTTACTATTCGAAACGCTAAACGTCTAAACATCCCATCCCCATTCCGTTTTTCCCTCGATGACTGGACTACCAACGCCGGACTCCTCCACTACCAAAAACGCGTCTACGTGCCCGACAAAGTCGACATTAAACGTGAAATCCTTCAAATGTTCCACGACCTCCCATCCTTCGGCCACCCTGGACTTTTCAAAACAGCACAACTCATTCGCCAACACTACTGGTGGCCAGGCCTTACAGTATTCATAAAAAACTACATTGGAGGATGCGCTCTTTGTCAACAAATGAAAATAAACACACATCCAACTAAACCACCACTACTACCAATACCCACGGACCCCACCATGTTACCCTTTCAATCAGTCTCGATGGACTTCATAACCGACCTACCCCTATCAAACCATTACGACTCTATCATGGTCATAGTCGACCACGACTCCTCTAA
>JAKOPK010000463.1:0-18948 GCA_024195185.1 Coniferiporia weirii
AGGCAGGGGGACATGTCGAATGCATGGTCTCAGTGGCCACTTATAGGACTAACGGCTCAATGCGGTTAGAGCCTAACACCTTATTTTTCCTGGGGCTCACTCGCTCTGTCGTTCGGGACCGAAGGCAGAAAGCGAAGCGGGCTCAAAGCATCTCGGTGGCACAAGCCTCCCCAAAAGACATTAATACGTTGACCGGCAGACTGAATTATAATCCACTAGACCTACGCAGATTCTCCACAGAAGGTATCGATGAAGCCGCTTCAGTTGCGAACTTGGGAGACACTTACTGGTGGAGGTCGGACTTTACTGTGTCTCAAGTCGCGGAGCTATTTTTAGTTGATCCCCTCAACCCCGGATCTCCTGTACGGTGGAGCGGCACGTTTAATTCATCTCTGCAAATGTCGGCGTGCTACCGCCCAAAACCTCTGGAGGCGAGAGCGCGGCAAAGTTGGCATTACAGACGACTGCCGGCTCGGATGTTTATTACTGCCGACACACGGCGAATTCTTAGGCTCCTACCGCTTGAGGCAATGCGCGCGCTACGCTCCTTGTTGGCCGCGCCACTTCCTCCGACGGCGCTTTCAGCCTCGGGAGAAGCCCTGGCGGACCAAGCCGACTTCGGGTCGATGAAGGGGGCATCTGAAATCTAGTCATGACTGGCCTCCTTCCTGAGTGGCCTCATCCGACTTGCTTTCAAATCGCTGACTGCAGTCTGTCGCTGTGTGGATTTTTGGCTGCTGCGGCCTTTCTCGAAATGTTTCTCGTCAGGCAATGGTGCAGAGAACGGCTAGGGGGCCGATGACTTTTGCTGCGCGGTCGGCGTCTCTGCGCCTTAAGGCTTTTCGCCGAGCGGCACACTCCTTAGACTCGGCGAGGGCAGGGGCATTTCTCTCGCCCTTTACTTGCGAAGGCAATCACCTTTTGAGCCTTGAAAGGCCCCCGAAGGGAAGAGCCTTGTCTGCTCCCGATGGTTTCGCCTGTGTTTACAGTACACAGTATAAATGCAGGTCGTAGCCCTCACCTTTCTACAACATTCCTACATTCGCAGAACACATTCGCAAAACCTCTACTTGTCATACCTAAACCTTTCAGACGTTCTCCATGGCTGACATGTACGTCCAAGCTATTTCTCCATTTGTGCCAAAGAATTGACATGTACTAAGAAGCTTTAAAAACACAACCTCCTTGATGATCAAGAGTATGAATGGCAAAGCGGGTCGACCGCCCGCATGCAGACGCTGTCAGAAGCAGCGCTGCAAGGTATGTAATGGGGTTTTTTTTTGCTATCGTATTTCACTCAAATGGCGACTAGTGCGAACGAGAGAGAGTTGACGTAGCCTGCAGAGCTTGCATAGAGAAAGGACAGGAATGCGTAGTGAGTGATAGCGTTACGTTCCTGCCTGACGAGAAGAGAGCTAACTCATGCGCGTACGTACGTTCTTGCCAGACCGACCCTCCAGCCCAACGCATGCGCCACATTTGATATAGCCTACAGGTGACTTGGATGGTTGCCCTTGAGCGTTTTCACATAAACTGGTGCTTCTTGGATCGTGGACTGTAGCTATTTTGTTGGATATTCGAGGACGTTAAGAATTTAGTCTGAATTTTAGGCCTGAGGCTAGTGGGGCTAGAGGAAGAATGTACTCAAATTGTAACAGTTGGTGGACGCGTGTGTTATAAAGCAATATATTCGTCGAATTATGAGATCGTGAGTACGAGCAGATCACAAAATCGGGTCCAAGGCAGACACAAGGTCGCGGGAAAAGGGAAAGAAAATCTGCGTATGGATACCGTCTGAGTTCCGCAACAACTCTCCTGATATATTACTGGATAAATGAACCAATTCCGTATCCCGGCAAGTGGAAGGCTTTCAATTGCTGAATTATATGAGCGCATAATGCGGGTCGAGTGTGTTGCCTTTTGCGATCACGCGGCTTCGGAAACTGACCCCGAAGTCATTCAATTCCAGGGTGGTGTGGATTGCTGGTACCAGTATATACGTGCGCGGCCTCTCTAAATACTGGTAGTATGTGTTAGACAGAAGGCGTGTTGCATAGCAGACCTTATAACCTCTGGCTTTGTTCGAGGAGGATGGAATGAAGTAATCTTCGCTGATCATTTCCAACACCCGTGTGCTTGTGAGATTGGGCGTTTGACCAGACTTTTTGAAAATGCTGAGGCCGGCTCGTTACGACTCCGGAAAGCCTCACCCAGACCTCTGATCAAATTGCCCCATAAGCGAGCGACGTGGACGTCACTTACCTTATGAGGACCAACTGCGGCTGCTTCCGTTTCGGCTGTTCCTTCTTTCCCGACGCGTTTCCCCTCTCTTTGGTCGCTTCGGGCCCTTTCAGCGCGCTCCAGCCTGGTTTCTGGTTGCAAGACCAGGCTGATGTTCATCTCCGATGATTACCAACTTTATGGTCATGCTCCACTATATAGACTCACAGGCGTCTGTCGTTTGAGGCAATAAGCACAGTCCTTTCGGTGGCGGCGTGGCGAACCCTGGATAACGACGCCGACTTCTTCCAGTCAGTAGGATGGACTGTGTCAGTCACTACCTCGTTTTCGCCTGAATTGCCATCGGCCGCCGATGTTTTGATTCTCGACATCCCTCGCTCTATCACGCACGAGTCGTTTCTTCGCCAGGAAAAGAGGATACTCATCCGGTCTTACAATCCCCCTATTCCAAACGAAAGCCTCCGCTTGTTTAGAGCTTTCTACGAGGGACGTGACGCCCAGACTCAGAGAAAGGGATCGAGGCGAATTTCTCCGCTTGAAAATCTCTTAAGAGGAACCGCCTTGCGTGCCCTCGACGGCTTCGCCTGCAGCTGCGAATACAAGTGCACGCCGAAACCGTCACCTCTTTAACACGCATAAGCGCCTCTATCAGGCGTAATAAAGCCTTTTATTTCTCCATACTGTGTCCGACAAGTGCGGTCCCTAATGATATCGGTGTACCGGGCGACTGCGTAATCGGGTCGGCGTTTCTTACGACTACTAGTTCGGAGGTTGGTTGAGACCGACTATGCGGCGGACTCACAAGGCCCACTTCTCGAGGTAATGAGTGCGCTAAGTCTTTCTGCGGTCGCCGGCGTTTTTGGTCTCAGAAAAGTCTTCGGCGGGCCACGCCGGCTTCAGGCCGGCACGACTAACTGTAAGGCGAGCTATGGTATGCACAGCCTCGTCCGACTTGCTTTTGTCCCATTCACTTTAATCTGTCTCTATACGGAGTCCAGACATTCCGCATGCTTGCACAAGAGCTGTCTCCTCTTCAAAAAAGGATGGGAGATGTTCTTTTGGCATTTTAATTCTTGCTGCGCGGAGGACAAGTATTCTTTTTTCGCCTCGTATTTGTGGATGACGCGCAGAGCTCGAAGGCTATTACTACTTTAAAAGTCTTTCAAAGGGAGCCGCCTTGTCTGGTCGCGAATTAATCGCCTGTATGAGTATTTAAGTGAGAACTGGCGCCACTGCATCTCCACGTTCACAACGCTATTATCGAGCTTACCTGTTGGATTCCCCAGATCTTCTGTACCATGCCCGGGTACGTAAACATCCGGACCACATCTCCTTTCTTTGCGCATTCGGACGGCTGATATGTGCTTAGAAACTTTGACGTGAGAACCCTTTTGAGTCCAGAAAGTTCGGGGAGTACTGGAGGAAAGGTAGGAAATTACGTGCAACCATATTGTCGAGCTGCAGGGTGCTAACAATTTCACGCTGACGGTCACTAGTATGTGCAAGGCGATACCGGTGGACCATGCAACGGATTCGTGCTTAATGAAGAAAAACGCATAGTGAGTACTTTTGCCTGGCAATGCGGCAATAAGGGGACCGACAAACTCGCGTCTCCCATGTTCTTCCAGGCCGACCCTCCCAGGGGACGTGACGATCTCAAGCCGCGCAGCCGTTATAATCGTGTTAATCACGAGGACGTGCTTAGGAAGTCGTCTTAGGTTTCTGGATTACTAGTAGTACGGCCTACGAATCTTCCAAGAAAAAGGGAGTCGTAGGCTCTATTGGACAGGCTTCTAATGTACATATATTTGTTCGATATGAAGTTAAAAAAAGGTTGAATTACGAGATGACCAAGTGCGAACGAAGCGGCGTTTACGAATCCATAGCAAGCACGCAGTAAGCCGGATAGCCGGATATGGGTACGTTTATGAAAGTCGATCCGACCTCAATGACGACTTCCCAGATTTGCTTCAATCAAAATGATCAATTCATCCTCGTCAATGATCGAACCCGAATAACATGGGCAGTGCAGAATTTTTTTCGATTTTTGATAGGCGCATGAGATAATTATTCCTTTTCGTCAATCGTACGGCTTCAAGCCAACTGCTGAGGGGACGCTCAATCTCGAGACGTAGTGGGTTGGTGGCCAGGATCTTCAGAATTAGAATGCGTTGGCTGTGCGAGTTCGTCAGAGACTTTAGGCGTAGATTTTCTAGCTTAGTTCAACTTGAAGGAGGACGCGATTACCTTTGTTCTTTCATGTGCCACAGCATCATGTTGTTGTTTTTTCCGGACTCGGAGGCATGTCCTACATAGTACCGGAATTGATTTGCATCCGGCGACGATTTGTGCGCTAATTGATTGTGCGTGCCTTGTAACGTTGCTCGCAGGGCTACGTGCAAGTGTGGATATCCACAGCTATTTATTCTTGCCTGTGATCGTTGCACCCCAGTGGTCCCGTGAACGCGGCCCGACCTCCGAATGCAACCGTGGCGGATTCAAAACTACGGCGCACGTGACAGACATTAGCACATGTGATTTTCGCGCTCGCGAGTTTGGAGTTGCCCGAGCCGAACTTACAAAAATGCCAACACTTACCGAACCTCAACGTCTGTTTTAGACCCTCAAGAGTCAATGCCGCCCCTGAATCATCTTAGGACGCACCAGTCTCGCATTGTACAAACTCGACTCCGCCGGCTCTACTGACTTACCGATCCATTTTGATGGGACGGTGAGCTTTTTCCTGACAAAATCGGCCGAATCAAGTAAGTGAATTAAAGTCCCTGTCCTTTGTTGTAGTGCGTATGTGCCTGTAAGACAAACATTTTTGGAGCCCATCTGTGTGCAGAGGCTGGGTCTTTTCACATTCCTAGTGGTCGGGTTGCTGATTTTTTTCCAAGTATGTCCTAAAAAGGCTTTCCCAAGGGCACCCACTTCCTGCCTAATGGTTGTGGTGTCTCCTTCAACTCACTGATCTGAGAACTGCATTTGCCACTATGCCATGCGCAGCGGAATGTACATACATTGAGATTAAGACGAGGTTCTATCGCGTGATTGACGGTGTCTGATTCTGATTCTGACTCTCCCTTGGACTGGTGAAGCGACGCGTCTACTTTTTCCGATTATATCAGCGTGTCGCAATCCGAAATCTCTGAAGGCGGTGGCACAAGTATTTGCTAACATTCCTCTCTGACGATTGCCCATCCGGGACCGAATAAACCACTAGTATGCAGACAACTACCACTTAAGGCCATAAACTCTTCCGTAGCCGCCGCACCGCCGCTGACATTTCGGGTCTGGAATGGGCCTTGGAAAACAACACATCGGCTTTAGAACAGCGAGTTAGATTTTACACTGATGGTCTCCCCCCGTCTGGTCTCATTCTCCGGGTTTTCTCTAACATGCTCGTTCTAATCTACTGTCGTGCTAATACTCGACGTGCTGTACTTTGTGTGAAACATGCCCCTTCCTTGTTGGAAGAGGAAGAGTAAACTTCCTCCGGTCTTTCGATACTTGTTACTTAAACGATGTACTCCGTATCTTTTGATCTTGAGCCAGGAGCTGCGCCACTTAGACTCAACGAAGGGGAGTGAGGTGCGCTCGCCATTACTTTGCGAATGCAAATGCGCCGATACGAAGACTTCTTGTCTTGGGACTCCCCTGAGAGGAACTGCCTTGTCTTCCCTTGATGCCTCTCCCCGCAGCTGTTGGTATAAATGCACGCCAAAGCCAGCAACTTTCGACACTCACACAAACACCCAACATATCTATTGAAGCTTTCAGACTATATCCACCATGTCTAACGGGTACGTCTAAGTTACTTATTTTGCTCCTACGTTGAAGGACTGACGTTCGTTTAGAGGCTTTCACAACTTGACAGAGACCATGATCAAGAGTCTGAATGGTGAAGCGAGGCGTCCGCCCGCATGCAGATATTGTCATAAAAGACGCACCAAGGTATGCCTTTTTTTCTTTCGAGTTTTGCGAATTTAAGTCCTAACGACGGCTAGTGTGATCGAGCCAGTGTCGATGAGACCTGTAAGGCGTGCGCAAACAAGGGAGAACAATGCATAGTGAGTATTGGCGGTGCTATGCTATATCTAACCTGACAACGGGAGAATTAATAAATACTCATTCACCTGTTACATTCAGACCGACCCTCCCAACCCGCGCGCCAACCTGGCTTTGAGAGACTAGCGGGCGTCTCGGGCGGTCGTATTTATACATTTCTTGTATAGTAGTATGCGGGAGGCTGTTTGAATACCTCGATGGATGCGATATTGGACTCGGTTGGAAGGTCACGACTTGGGGAAGTAAACAGCGAGAATGGTAATATTTAATGTGTGCGTACATTATGAGGCTATATAGATGATCGATTTTTTGGAATGGCACGGTGCGACTAGAGTGGCGCTTACTGAGCCGCAGAATTGACTGGACAGATGCATACCAGCAGTTTACGAAACAAAATCAGAACCCCGCAACAACCCGTCAACTTAAATACACTGTCGAACAAAATATCGCCTTTTCCCGCACCAACGGTCAGGCTCGAGGAGTCTTGAAGAGTTCCTCACCACCTTCTTACTTCGTCACTGAGAGCTGCGACGTCCTGATCCCTGTATATTGTCGAGGTGGGTGTGGATGGTGTGGCTTCGGGAGTGCCGGGCCGGTCGGCAGTCGGGACTGTTCGATTTCAAAGGTGCAGACCGGAAGCTAACTGCACGATTCATTCTCCAAATGTTAACATCATGTTAGCCGTAGTGTATGTACGAGAATGCTTGATTCAAGAGGCGTAGATGTGCTCGTAGCCAGCATTTTCCTTAAGTATCGGGAGAAAGAGAATATGTAGTTGTTCGGCCTTCCGATTTTTACTGTCTGAATCTTCGTGTCTTTCCCTGGAGCCGCGCACACCGCTAAGACTCGGCAGGATCATATGTGTGCGTATCTAAGAATAAAGAGGCCTAAAGGCGAGCCTGTCCATCTTTCCTTACAAAATTCGCCTGTACTATCTGGTCATTACTTCGTTTATAAATGCGGGCTCTGCGGTCAATGTGACACTGTTAAGTTGACACCTGCTTTAAACCTCGTTTAACATTCAAGCTGTCTTAAGTACTGCGATACGTTATCCTTTAACGACCGAGAGGTTCTAGACCTGTGCAGAGATAAGCGGATAAACTTGCGTTTCTGTGGTACCCGCAGCCTCATTGCTGTGAAGTTGGGCAACATACTACAAGATGATTGAGATTCATAATGGGTAGGGTTTTTCCGAAATCCTGTGTTTTACGCAACGTGCGGTATGTGCCAACTGACTCCCCGGTTTCACAGTTTGAGAGGTTTCGAAAAAAATTGTGTTATGAGAATGTTGACTGTGATGTAGTACTTCATCGGCCGCACTATCCGCAGAAGTGATAGCGAACTTATTGTATAGAATTCCCTAGCGCCTAAAGATGTCGGGATTTACTGGATATGTCGTGTAGACATATCGGTACATCGGTGGAATAATATAAATACAGAAACCTAATATCAGAGCCATCAATCCCTCTCAACACCCGCCCACCACCACCCAGCGTATCTGTTGCCAAAAGCTTTCAAACGTTATTCGGCATGTTCGACATGTACGTCCAAACTATGTCTTAATTACTCTTAATCGGAGGAATGACTTGTGTTCAGAGGCCGTATGGACTCGGCTATGATCCCGCGCATGGGAGGCACGGTGAAGCGCGTGCGCGCATGCAGAAGTTGCACGAAAAGGCGCTGCAAGGTACTAGTTTTATCTTTTAATTGCTGAGAATTACATACCGATGGTGAATAGTGCGAGCGAGACAAAGATAACGTAGCCTGCGCAAGTTGCATAAACAAAGGGGAGGAATGCATAGTGAGTGTTGGCAGCGTTGTTCTGTGGTCCATCGGCAGCGAAGGAGTTACTAACACACGCGCGCTCGTGTGTTCTCTCTAGACGGACCCTCCTGTGCAACGTATTATCCATACCTGAAGGGCCCGGCGAGAGATCCGCACAATTGGATTTGCGCGTCTCTGCACAATAGTGGGAGGCTGGGTGCTGGGTTGAATTCCTGTAATGATACGTCTTGAAACTCATCTAAGGGACGGGATAAGACCGGGAATGGGTGAAAGCATGCTGGTAGTGTTTAGTGTACGAATACGTTTTTAAAAGCAGTGTGAATGTCAGAATATGATATGATATGTGGGTGCGTAGCAGACGCACAAAGGGCGTGGAATAAGCTGGACATTGCCGGTTATATACATCACGGAATTTGACAGATCCTGGTATACGCTTTTAGGATTGACAAGCATTAACCAAACATTGTGACATGTTGTCAGTAGTTGTATGTGTATATAAAGCTATATGATTAATGTGATTTGAATAGATTGGTTTGTAAGGATTGTGGGCCCTTGTAAAAGCCATGCAAGACTTGCCCACGCAATATAGTCTCCCCAGATTTTTTGTCAGGACTATATACGTGATTATAATTAGTCGACAGTTATTGTAGCGACTTATAAGGGCAATGCAAGACTTGCCCGTGCAGTATAGTCTTCCGGCATTTCTTGTCGGGACTATGTATGCACTTATAATAGTTGACAATTATTGTAACGACTTATAAAGGCAATGCAAGACTTGCCCATGCAATGTAGTCTTCTAGCCTTTCTTGTAGGGACTATATAAGCAATTATAATAGTAGACATTTCTTGTAAATGACTTACCATCACGCCAGATTGAAGATGGAGTTCCGGGTGCTACCGGAGCCGCTTACCCAAAGTACTTAGCTATAGTTGACGACGCGCATCGTCGTCAACGCTCTTTTTTTTGCTAAGTCCAACATGTCTGTGGCACCCTCACTCCCTCACTTTTCATTCACGCTTACGTTTTTCTAGTACACACTCACTCTTGCCGTGCAGGCAAATGCAATTCCTCTGCTATCTGTCCTGGAGGAGATAGCACTCTGATCGGTAACATCTACGCTGACGTACTCCAAGCGTGCTCCATCCCCTAGTAGTAGCTTTGAGACGTAGAACTGCTTCGCGCTAAACGAGTCATATGGCTAGGTAGGCAGGTCAAGGCAATATACTGTGGCATTTGCCCTGCGAGGGCTTCAACCATCTCAAGTCCAAGCCCACACTGCGCGCCCGTAACGACTGCGACACGGCCAGCAAGGGGCAAAGGAAAACTCCTCGAGAAATGTGGCACGATGTTTGAAGGATGGCTCTGGCGCCGCACGGAGAGCGGTCTCAACGCTGATGGGACCGAGTGAGGATGCTGACTGAGCCGTTGAAAACTGAGGATTGAGTATCCGGGCAACAACCATAATCGTGTCCGACGATGAAATGAACATCGATGACGGTGGCCCTCTAACAGCACAGGAAAAACTTCTTTTAACTGTTGTGCTCGCTTGGCCGGAGGCATCATTCGTCGCCGAGGACGCGGATTCTTGAACACTGGCGGTGAGTCTTGTATACCGGCATACACAGCCCAGCGCACTAACCGTACCCATTTTCCCCCGGATGCAACCTCTCATACACGCTTTATCACGTCTGCCGCAAACCGATCACGTATTACTACGTCCGTCATTGGGATGGGCCTTGCCGTCTGTTTTGGTCTTGTGGACATGAATTGGGAATGTCAAACACCATGCTCACGCCCCCCCACCAAACAGAATGGAATTATGCACGAAGCTCCGCCATTCACCGCCAACTCTTCTTATGTCAGCGATGTTGATCCTGTAATGACACGGCCGTCGGCCGAGGAAGAGTGCCCCTTTGAGCACTGGTATCACGGTGACCTCTCACGAAATGGAGGTGTTGGCGAGCTGCGCGTGGGAAATAGGATCGAGATGCTCGAAATTGCAAACTACGGGCATAGGTTATGACATGTCGCAAATGACTCTATGGCACGTCGAAGGCGTCGTGCTGAAAGCATCGGACGTCGCGAGAGCGTAGTCTTCGACGATTATGACGCCGAGAAGCGCGGACCTATGGTTTTGGACGAGACTCCGTTGACGGACTGGAGGTTGATATCGAGCTCGAAACAGACAGGGAAATGAGCTTTACGAAGAGTTCCCGGAGGCTGTTAGAGCTGCCTAAGTGGATGGACATCAGTGAATCAAATTCGAGCGGCTCACAATCGGCGGCTACGCCGACCACGACTAATTACAAGTCGCGGCAGGACTCTCAGATTCCCCGCGCGACGCCAGTATCCGCTAAAGCCACCCACCGCTCAGCTTCTGAATCACTTTCTGCTTCGACTTCGTCAGTTCCTCCATCAAGGGCACGATCTCCGGCAGGTCCCTCATCAAACCCACACGCTCGTTCACCAGCCCCTACTGCGCAAAACCTCTGGCAAACCCACAGGCGATGACGCCCCGGTCACTGCGGAGCCGACGTATGATGAAGTTAAACCTGCTGCGACAAGCAATGCAGCAGGTACAAAGGCGGCGCGGTGTGAGTAAATCGTACATTCCCAGAATCTACAACGTGTCACTGATGCAACCATCTCATATGTGAAAGGCGGTCCTTGACAAGTCGAGTGGTGGTGAGGTTTCTGGGTGGACAACCGTTCGCGAGGGCGCGAAGCAGGAAACCCCGCCAGCCGAAGACGGGCAGCCGCAAGTAGCTGAGTCTGCATCGTTCACTGGGGGACTCGTCACCTCCGGGTCTGCGCAACTGAAGAATGTTCTTCCTCGGAAAGAGAAGGAGAAAGCGTAGCTGGAGACGGAGGGGAACGTGAGCAGGCTCGACTTGCGCAGGCACAGGAGACCGTCTATCGAGATGCCTCCGGACACAAGATCGATACGAAGGTGGAGCGTGCTGAAGCTGCACGGAAGAAATGTGAGCACGAAAAACTTGAAGCATGCAAGATGGAGTGGGGGAAAGGAGTCGTGCAGCGCGTGCAAGGACTTAAAAGTAGGCACAGTACTTGTTGTAGCGTAGCAAAGTTGTAGAAGTTTACAATACAGTTCAATACTTTAAGAACCTCACAAGAGCATACAATAATGACGGCGTGATATACTTTACCCTAAGGCTTGCAGCACCTTACAAACACATACATTTCTTAATACTTGGCACAGTGGTTGTGAACGTTGATAATGACTGACAATCCTTGTCAAATATAACAGGTCTTGTACATCTTGGGGAACTCACAAATGATCACAATTACTTGTAACCATCCCCGAAATAATTGTATGTCTTGTGGGTAATGTACATCTTATATATCATTATAAGTGCTGAAAAAGTTTAGCAGATTTCCGTGATGTATAAGTATGCTGATAAACACGTACGGCGACTCGTCAGATATCCTGTCGAACAGAAAAGACAATATGTAATCTTGCATTTGGGCCGTCGGGAGATCAAAATCAGATTGGTGGAGTGGAGGGATATTTTACAGCGCTAGGCCGTTCAGTTTGGGGCTGTGGATTAAAGGTTAGATGCATGGCCCCTATGAACTGAGTGATTAACTCGATGTAAGGGGGGTTCATAAGCAGGGGCTAGTTATGTAGGTCTTGACGTAAGATCTCTTGGCTTAAGCCCGTCCCTTTTGGAAACATTTAGAACTGATTCAATTAAGGTCAGTGTGACCGCAAGCCCCTAGAGGCCGTGTCCTGCCTTCATCCGAAGGAGACGCGACTGCCTAGTTTATCTAGCGTGCAGCGCTTGAATTGATTATTTCTCCCCTTAGAGAAGATACGTAATGGTGGCGGATTGACTGACATCAGGATTGCTGAGTGTAAGTACATCCGAGAGTTTATGATACAGATAGGCGTATGTATTAGAAAGTCATTTATTGTGTGTTGCTTGTCGCTGCTACCTGTATGTTCTCCGAGTCGGAGGCTGGGCCGTTCCCATCGTCGAAATCGGAGTGGGCCCAGGTGATAATGAAAATTACGAGAGGCACTTCTGTATCGGAGACGTCCCGGCGGCAGAGCACCGGGGACGTGGCGTTTACGGGGTTTGTCGCGGAAGTTTGGCGATTTGATTATGTATTGTTCACACGGTCCACCGACGCGAGGGTGCCGCGGTAGTTGATTGACAGTTATCGATGAAATTCATTTATGTGCGGAATTTCATATTCCCATTAGTGCAGAAATTGGCTCGTCGCTGGGGCTAGTGCGAGAAAGGGAAAGTGGTTTGACGTGACGGGTGCGGTGCGCACGCGTGAGGGAGTCGACGCCAGGAACGGGCGTGCGTGCGGGACGTCGGTGTCGGCTGTTAGCGTGCATATAGCGTCTGTGTCACTCGCCCCGGCTCCGGGCGCGCTTGCTCCATCAGCTAACCCAGATGCCGCGGATGAAGCCGGATAGGGGAGACCTATGCTTTGCTTCCGTGGGTGAGACAGACCGTCCCGTGCAGGGTGTTGCCGGATGGCTTCCCACCTGAGCCACAGCGACGGCGGCGTATGTCCGACCGGCTACTGCGAGCATGTCGGCGGGGGACGTCCGACAGGCGCGGACGTCGGGCGGACGCCGCAGTCGTCCTCGCACACCACCTTGTGACAAGCGCCCGTCTCGGACCCCGGGTGGCAAGGCACGCAGGACGGTAGCAAAGGCGAGCACGTGACGTCTGTTGCCCTGAAAAGGGAAGTATTAACGTGGGGACCTCGGGAACTCATTTGGCAGGTGTTTCCGGATGTGTGCAGAGATCGACAGGGGCGGAGTCTGAACAGGACAACAATTCCGCGTTTGGGGTCCGTCTCAGCTTGCGGAGTCTGGCCCATCCCCCATCGCTCGTCTCCCGTCCGCGCCCCGGACAGACGCACTCTGCTCCCCCTCTCCCTCTCCCCATCGTCCTCTCCCGCTCCCGCCCACAGCGTACGCTCAATCTGCCCTTGCCGTCGACGCTGCACTCGTCGCCGTTGTGCCTGCCCCATCCGCCGCATCGTCACCAACATCGTCGCCACGCCCGCTTCTGGCCATCTAATTGCTCTGCCCAGTTCCTTTCTTGGGTCTAATTGGCTGTTGCCCTAGCCTCGCTTTCAGCTTGCCTCTTTTCTTCCTCCTTTCTTAACTTCAACCACCATCGCCACTCCTCGCTCTCCGCTGCCTCTCTTCCTCCCTTTCTTTCTTCGTCAAGGCCATACGCACGACGGACATCATCTTACAGCCCCTGCGAACTCACGCCGCAGCCCGCCATGGGTGCTTGCGCATCCGTCCAGGACCGCACCGAGAAGGAGCGTTCCGACGAGATCGATAGACAGATAGAGGAGGACTCACGCAAGTTCAGGAAAGAATGCAAGATTCTTCTGCTAGGTGCGTATTCCATAGTACAACACTCTGCATAAAGGGAAACCGTCGGACTCATTTGATCGTTTCCGTCTCTCTCTGCCACTGCGCAAACCTAAAACCAAAAGGCTCGGGCGAGTCTGGCAAATCCACCATTGTGAAGCAGATGAAGATAATCCACCAGAATGGCTACACGCGGGAGGAGCTGACGTCCTATCGTCTCACCGTGTACCGCAACCTTCTCGAGTCCGCGCAGGCGATCGTACTTGCGATGCGAAAACTCGGCGTCGACCCTGTGCTTCCAGCGAACCGTGTACACGCAGATGCCATTATGGACTACAAGGTCGACTCGGCGCCAGGAGCGCCGTTTAGTGAGGAAGTTGCGCAGGCCGTGCATGCGCTCTGGGCAGACCCCATCATACCGCGCATTATGGACCATAGCTCAGAGTTCTATCTCATGGATAGTGCGAGCTACTTCTTCAGCGAGGTGCAGCGTATCGCGCGCCCTGGATACGTGCCGACGGAGACAGACGTGTTGCGCGCCCGACAGAAGAGTACGGGCATCGTCGAAACGCGGTTCAATATGGGCCAACTCAGCATACACATGTTTGATGTTGGCGGACAGCGCTCTGAACGCAAGAAGTGGATACACTGTTTCGAAAGCGTTACGAGTATCATCTTCTGCACCGCGCTGAGCGAATACGACCAGGTACTGCTTGAAGAGGCAGGCCAGAATCGGATGGTGGAAAGCCTTGTGCTCTTTGAGAGCGTCATCAACTCGCGATGGTTCCTCCGCACCAGCATCATTCTTTTCCTCAACAAGATTGATGTATTCAAAAGCAAGCTTCCCAAGGTCCCGCTTGAGAAGTATTTCCCTGAGTATACTGGTGGGACGGATATCAACAAGGCAGCCAAATACATCCTCTGGCGGTTTATGCAAGCAAACAGGGCGCGCTTGAGCGTCTATCCGCAGTGTGTATTATGTCTCATTTGCAAGGTCTTGACGCTCATGTGGTTGATTTAGCTTAACGCAAGCAACAGACACGGGCAACATCCGTCTCGTATTTGCGGCGGTAAAGGAGACAATATTACAGAATGCACTCAAGGACTCGGGGATCCTGTGAAGCCCCTCCGATTTCCCCGCTCCCGTATTGCTGTTTCTGCTTCTCTATGCGTGTGCACAGTTTACCTGTCTTAGTCCGCGGATCATCATATATCATCTTCCTTTTTCATTTGACCCTCCCCACCGTGTATGTCCTCCTAGCCGTCCACCGCCCGTCCTGCATGCATCATCTACATCCCATCTTGTTTTCTCTTTAACGCTCACTGCCACAATCCGCATATCACTTCTCACATCTACGTCCACGTTTCGCCATCCCGCTACGCCCCACACACGCCTATCCTCATCCATGAACGCACGACCCTACTGGCATTTTGGTGAGTCTTTGTCATCCCGGTCTTTTCTACTAGTAGCGAACTGACGTTTTCTTCTGATTTTCCTTTGCTTTTTATAACTGCTGTGTTGCTACCCCTTGCGCGTTTTGCTCTCCTTGATATTGCCCGATGATTCGGTATATGCGTCTGTGGGGCTGTGCTGGTGTTCATGCTTATACCTGCCGGAATTGATTAATGCCTGTCGTGGGTTTTCTTGGCGATCAATTGCTCGCTCATCCTCCTGCTGCGGCCTATTGTAACGGCTATCTTTATCCATTCTCAATTGATTTGGGGAACAGGCCCTTGCGAGTTTTTTCCCCTCTCCCATCTCATTTCCTCCTCCTGTTTTTCTCTTCCCTTTCCGATCACTGATTTCGGATCCTGATCCTGGTCTCCGTCCTGGTTTTGGCTTGTCCGCCTCTATCAACAATCACGAATCCGCCTTATCGCCCCGATTTGGACATGCTGCTGTTCGACGGTCCTGGTTCAGTTCACCGTCTTCTTCGGCCTTTCGTATCATTCCTCACATTCCTCGCTACCGCTCCCGTCATCGTCGTCGCCGGCACATCCTAGTCATCGTCTTATCAACATCATTGGCATTGGCATTGTGGTCATCCATGCCTACCTGCCTCCGCCCCAGCCGGAGTGGCGCAGTTGATACGAGTTGCTGATATCCGCTCAAACGATGGTATTCCTTGACGTTGGAATTGAGGATGGAATTGAAGCTGAAAATGACAACGTCCTGACACCTTGTGCCCAACGCTTGTGGGTCGATTCTTCCGATGTCGCCGGGGATGGCGCTACATTGCATCCACTCTTCGAGTGCGAGTGCCTGGCGCTCCGCGCGTCTTACGCCTACCATTTGGGATGCGTTACCGCCCACCGCCACTGGTATTGACACTGGCACCGGCATTGAACGTCAGACCGACGACCGGCGTTGTCCGGGGACGTTAGCGTTACTGTTGCTTGCATCGGTGATGAGGTTCAGTGCTGCCTAGTGCTGACCGTCGTCACTCGTCGTCGTCATCCAAATCTGCCTAAACTGGGACCATCCGCCTGTGTGGGTTTCCTAAAACCTTTGTCGTGCTGTGGATATGGGTCACTACACATCGGACGAACGCGGGAAGTCATGGCCTCCCAGATGGATACGATTCCTTCAGTGCATGGACGCCAGGCGGGCTTATAATTTGTCGTTGCGTCTCGAGCTCCTTTAGGCATAGATCGGGAATTCGGAAAACAGGAAATATTCGTTGGGCGTCGTTACCGTCTGTCCTGTACACTTTTACTTGCCCACTCATTCACTAGCTCGCGCCCCCTGCGTATCCCTACTACTGCGCACATCCCCATCTCTCGATTGCTATGTCTCCCTAACCTCTCGTCCTTCCTCGTCCCGAATGTTATCACTGGAACATCCCACAACTCCTTCCTCCCGCCTCTTTTTTTAAACCTGCCTCACCTACCTACCTATCCACCTAAACCGGTCGACTAGCCTACCCCCTTACCTACGTACCTACTAAAGTACTGAAGTATCTGCCCTTCTCTCTACTCCCTTCCTTTCCTCCTTCGGTAGTGGAAAGAAGGGGACGGGAGGGAAGGGGGGAGGAGTTAGCATAATGTGTATTTATTATGAGTCTTTTTTTATCTGTTTTTTTCGAGTGGTTGTCCTGATGAATAGGAGAAGTGATTGATATGTGAGTGAGTGAGTGATTTGAGTCGGTCGGTCTGGATAGATACATGGGGAGGTGAGGGGATTCTGGCGAGAACTAGTACTGGTTTGGTACTAATTGGACTTGCGTCTGCGTCTCGTCAGTCTAGTGTGGGTTACTACGGTGGCCAGGAAATACCCCAGTGTACAAGTCGGCTCGTCAACAACTTTGAGCGGTGTCACGCGTGCTTTCAAGTCTTCTCTAATCCTAACATTCATATTTACATCCGTGTGTTTTGAGTTCAATCTGTCCTATATTCCTTTTTCTTGTTCACCCTAGTCGATTTAGTTCATTCTCTGAGCCATCGCAGCGTGTTTGGGTGAAGACTCGGTCAAAGTCTAGCCTATGTGGGTCAGAAGCGACCGTTCAATCGAGTCCCGCAGTACTTAGTGTGCGTTCGAGTTCGCAAGTACTACATACATCTATAGTTCTAGATTGATTAATTACGGTAGCTGCTTAATTAGTTCTTCTTGGCGGGGCGCCGCTGGCTTCTGGTGGCGTTTGGCGTACAGCGTTCAGCCTGCGAGGGTTCTACAATATGTATTACTCGAATGGTTCTGCAGTTCTGGGTTCTTTGTGCTGCGGTTGTGCGGTTGCGCCCCCTGGTGTGAATTGGTCGAACGTTAATGTTATAATTAGATATTAATTGTTGATGTTGGTGTTACTATGTCAGTGATATTAATAGAGCCTAAGTCTGGTATGGTATGATGCTTATTGAGTACCGAGTTCGGTAATTTGGAATTGGAATTTTCGGTGATTAAACAAGTTCTGAGCGTTACTATGCATACTAACGCATCTGTGGTTCATTTGCCACATACTTAGGCTATTTAGTACTGTGCTATACAGTAACTACAGTTACACACTGTTCACCCGTGCTTATTCGGCGGAGGAGGGGAAGCCGTATACACCCCCCGTCTGGGATCCCGGATTAATATGAGTACCCGGCCCAGTGATAGACATTTGACCGTACTGTGCCCGCACGGGGATCTGGGGGCTCGCGCTGACGCCGGGTACGTGTGCTCTGAACATACCTGGCTTGGGCGGGCGGCGTCTTGGGCTTGGAAAAGAGGGAAAGATGTCGTGGTCGCAGGCGGGGTTCCCTTTTTCGACTTTTATCCGTGGGAGAGATGGTGATGAAGCCTGATGGGCGGGGTCTTACTCGTGGTGCAGGCCTGTCGCCGTGTGTGTGCTTTTTAGCTCCCCCAATTTCTTAATTAGGTTGAATGAGGGGGGGTGAGGGGGTTCAGGCTGGATCTAACAGCCTGAGGCCGTGTGCACGCGCGGGGGTCGTGGTCATCGTGGGGACGGCGTGCTGCACATTGATATCGAGAATTAATGAATCAATTGATTTACTCAATGCCGAAGAGTGCTTTGCCCGGTGGCGTTTGGCTTTTTTGGCGACTCGGTATCCCTAATCTGCGATCGTCGATATGGGATTAATTCATATTGAACATCTAGACCTCCCGGGCTTTGTGATATTGATATTGATGTTGACTGAACATTGGGAAGCTGTGGGCGTGAGGGGCATAGCTGGCGAGGAACGCGGTGACTCCAGTGCCGCGTGGGTGTCTTGCGGACGGTCCGCGTAGTAGTGCTTGCATTTACTACGGCAAAGCGGGAGCTGTTTAATGAACGCGCTCGCGGTTTTCGCGTTGCAGCACTCGTCGCTTGTGACTGACGACAAAGGATGAGGTACCCGGAGGCGTTTATTCGGCAAGTAATATTTTGCCAGTCTCGATTTGACTTACGTTTTGTTCCGAGAAAGATAAGTAGCACCGCGTAGCAGTACTCTCGCATATCGTGACATGTTCAGGATCGCATCGCGATTATATTGCGAAGGAAGTGGAACGTACGGACCAAGTCGATCCCGGTCCGTGTAGTAGTCATATTTATTATGCCTTTTCACGGCGGAGTTTTACGCCGAGATGAAAGCGTAAGACCAGTGCAAGCTTCGACTCACGCTGATTTCAACCATAATCCTTCGGCGATAAGTGGTCAAGCTACTTCGGTTATGACAATTGAGTGCAGGACAGTCCAGTCAAAAAACCATAGAAGAGGATCCCGAGGCTGTAGTAGATGATTTCGGCAAGCGGCGGGGAACGACTGGAAGGCTGTTTGTTACCTGTTTGTTACGCGAGTACTATTTCTCACGCTCGGTTATTACACCCAAAAGCAAACCCACTGCTCGGACTCACCACGGTCCACCATGCAACGCAGCAACTGGCCGACCCCAACAAGGACTTATAAAGCAACTAAAAGTTTCCGGTTTCATCGCTATGCACAACTGAATGTTTACGGGCGGTTCTTTATGCTGACCTGGCTTTCTCGTTCAATGGCGCGTA
>JAKOPK010000464.1:0-18944 GCA_024195185.1 Coniferiporia weirii
ATAGCCTACCTTTTGGGGACCTTGCTCCTTGTGAGAATCCAGCCTGTCTATACCTCATCGATATTGATTTATTTGTCGATATGCTTGATTCTGAGAAGGTCGGTTTGATTATTGCAGTGACCATTTCGACTTTATTCTTGGTAGATAATCTAGAATACAGTGAGTGACAGCACTGATTATAAACGTGAAAAGCTGAGAATACTCTTAGATGCACCCATACAAGGTCTTCCGTCATGCAACACGTTAATTCAAACTAACGACGGATCTGCTTACGTGAATTTTCTCCTTTTAATGATTTTCGAGTGTGGTAATGTTAGCCCCTTTATCATCTGCCCTACGCGCTTTGACATACTGGTCGTAGTAATTATGGTCCTGACATTTTGGAAAGGCATTACACATTGTACGTACGACTTATTTTCCCTCGTTTGACATTTACTGAAATCTACTAAGGGCGCGAAAATATGCTTGGAAAACGCCTCATAGCAGTGTTTTACAGAGACGGTGAGTACTGGTGTTATTCCAACCGGTGGCGAGAAGTAATAGCTATTTCAAGGAGCGCCGTATTTTCTCTTTCTTTTCGGTAACTGAGCCATTCGGCCCTTTCAAGAAGCCTGATAAAGAAGCCTGACTAAACCTAAACAATTTTATCAACAGCAAACTTTATCGTTTGGTTCAGAGAAAGGTCGCCAAGCGTTCGTGTCTTTACGCACTTGTTTTACACCAACTTTCAGGTGATTAAATGCTGATATATTTCCCAGGGACAACTTTATCACTCCCCTCTTTTTGAGTGAGATAATTAAGGATCTAGTCCTCACGATCTGAAAAGTCTAATAATCTCTACAGACTACAACGAGTCCTGCACTCCGTGATTACAACTCGAATTGTTCTGAATTTGCGAAAAACGGTGGGACATAGACAGGTTCAGGTCTCATCTTCAGCCATCACTTTTCGGGTTGGGGGTGCTAGTAGGACAGGGGGTTTGAGTCAACCTTCCTGTCATGGTAATGAATCCGAGACGACTCGATCCTATACGCCCACGGCTGCTCATTTTCCCTGATTATCTGCTGTTGTAACCGTCCATTTGACCGGTATGTGCAAAGGTTCAATGTGATGATTTATGGCTGACCCCATCGCAGTAAGACGAGGGCTCTGCTAGTGAACACATGCAGTTCGCTTACGTGTGTATATATATTTCTAGGTTACTCGATCGCCATCAATCTGGGGGCTGCCTCCAGGTTACTCCCCGCGCGCTGCTCACACCTGAAAAAATGATGACAACAGATTTAACGATATTTTCATCCTGGTCGTATACTAGTAGTGTCTTTTTTTAAATTATCATCTTGTTGTTTCAATACCAGACCACCGAGTTTCCCTTCTGATTGTCTTCGACCAAGTAAATTGAATTCCAGCCGCGAAGGCTTGTTCTGTGACGGGGTTTTCGTCATCCCCAGGCTGCAGGCCCCCGACCCTGAGTCCCCGACCTGGATCAGGAATTCTGGCTTGGACTCACCTCATCCCTGACCTCCGCTGACCCGCTGCTGACCTGACCCGGCGGGTCAAGTCAGGGTCGACCCCGGGTCAGGGAGGGTCGGGCTTTGCTGGTGGAAGCCGACCCCTTCCCTGGCCCACCTCTGTTCCCCCCTGACCTGACCCTCTGCTGGCCTGACCCGCGGGTCAGGTCGGGAGTCGACCCGGCCCTTGAGAACGCTAGCGCCGCCGGCCTGAACCGTGGGTGCGTCCTCCTATTATCATTTTTTGCAACTCCTCTAATTATCAATTAGCCGTGCTCGCTCTGGCACTATTATACTACCATGCGGTGTAGGGGAGACGCTCGTGGCCATCACGGCTGCATGTGCTATCAAAAAGTCATGTCTTGTACTTGTATATATACACAGCCCTTCAAGACTGATAGTGTGGCTTGGGAGGCCAGAACTTCACTAAAACATTAAAATTGAGCCGAGTTGTAATACAGCACTTTTAATACATTGATTTGACTCCTCAGTAGTTTGTAATTGTGGAAAACACAATGAAAGAAGCAGGATTGCATTGAGCATGGCTGGCTGAGATTGTTGCCACCCAAATTAGTAAATGAGGAAGGTGCCGATTGTTTGTCAGCGTGCGAATCGGTCCCGAACTTTTTGCAGGCGTTGCCCTGCCCAACTTTAATCTTTTGACTCACTTTCAAACCTTTATATGAAAGATTCTCAGTCACGACAGATGTCTGGAACAAAAGGTAATATGCCCGTCGGTGGGAACCAGCGTTTTTCCGCCTGCACTCACGTCTTCTCAACTTCTGTCACAGCTGCAATGAGCTAGACCCGGACCCGTACCGACCATTTTGGTAACTCGTTAAAGTCAGTGTGAAACTACCGCGGATGTCCAAGGACGGACGTTAGGGTCTGGCTTACTCTGGAGATCATCAAGTAAGGGGGAAAAGGTCTACGAAAAGGCGAACGGGGTTACATACGAGTCAGCTTAGTAGGGCCGCCTCCTTATGAGCCCGAGTGTCCTTTGAAGGGTGTTCCAAAGTTGTAGTCATTATTACTCGAACTTTAAGTGTCCGGTAGTCACGGGTGGAGACACGAGCTTCCCAGCTTCCCATCCACACATTGATCCAATCACGGCCCTACGGTGACTCGGGTCGAACATGTGTCATCCCCCTCCCTTTCGGTTTTGAAGATTGGTCTAAATCGCCAGCTGCATAAAGCTTGTCCATGTTTCGTCTTCGTACATCGTCTCCCCCTTCTCGTTTCGCGAAGACTCAGGACCTTCAGCAGCGTACAGCGAGATGGTAGAAATCCTTGGTTGTGCGGGCGAAGTGCGGGCGGTCCAGGTGAGCATGCTCCTGCAGTATGTCGAGGCTCGACTTAGATCGGGGCCCAAGTATGCCATAGGTGAATGATTATTTCCGCCTCAAACGACTCGATCCTTACCGACGCGTACTGTCTTCAGTCTCCAGCATCGGATTAATAGTCAGTGGGTTTTCAATTCGTTTCCTTCCAGATTTGCTTTAATACCTTTTTTATCAGGCATACGATTGGCTGATTACCATAGGCGATGAGGTTTTCTTAGACTTTTCCACTTGCATATATGCTAGCATTAACTAAGACACTTTTCTTCAGATTGAATTCGTTTGGTATTCTAATTGGAATAACACGAAAATTCTTTTCTTCTTGACGAGATATTTGGGGTTTATAGTCTCTGCGCCGGCGCTCATTTGTTCGTTGACATATTATTACTTCTGTGGCCTCTCCTAATAGCTGTGTTACCATTGAAGATGTATTCGGGTCTTCCTTGGACATGCATGTGAGTGCAACTCCATCAAACCTTCCCTACGTCTCCGAGGCTAATGGTCAACAATAGCAATATAATCAGTTGTCCAGATTGTATACATGTGGGTCACGTCTGGACAATGGAAAGTATTGCAGCTGACTTCTGCCAGATCCTGCCATGGGTGGTGTCGTCGTTGCTGAAGGTATATTTTAATCCCTTTCCATGACTTAAAAACATTCCTGCCCGTACGTTCACAATCTGACATCCTGTTGCCCACAGTGATCATGTCGCTTCGTGTGGTCGCATTATGGGAAGGATCACGCCGCATAGTCTACCTTTTGGGGACTTTTCTCCTTGTAAGAATCCAGCTTGTCTATACCTCATCGATATTGATTAACTTATCGACACGCTTGATTCTGAGAAGGCCGGTCCGATTATTGCAGTGACCATTTCGGCTGTGTCCACGATCGATAACCCTAAATACGGTGGGTGACATCACTGCTTTAAAACGTAAAAGGCTGAGAATACTCTCGGATGCATCCATTCAAGGTCTTCCTTCATGTACAACGTTAATTCAAACTAAAGACGGGCCTGTTTACATTGATTTTCTCCTTTTAATGATTTTCGAGTGTGGTAAATTTTTTCTCTTTATCATCTGCCCTATGCGTTTTGACGTACTGGCCGCAGTAATTATGATTCTGACATTTTGGAAAGGCATTACACATTGTACGCATGGCTTACTTCCTTCGTGTGGCATTAACTGACATCTAGTAAGGGCGCGAAAATGTGCATACAAGTGACCTCATAGTAGTGTTTTACAGAGACGGTGAGTGCCGGTGTTATTCCAAAACCGGTGGTGAGAAGTAACAGCTATTATCAGGAGCGCTGTACTTTCTCTTTCTTTTCGGTAATTGAGATAATCGGTCCTTTCAAAAAGCCTGCTAAAGATGCCTGACCAAACCTAAACAGCTTTATCAACAGCGAACTTTGTCGTTTGGTTCAGAGAAAGGTCGTCAAACGTTAGTATCTTTACGCACTTGATTACCCCAATTTTCAGGCGATTAAATGATTAAATTCTGACGTATTTCTCAGGGGCTATACTATTCCCTTCTATTTGAGTGAGATAATCGAGTTCTAGTCCTCGACGTTCTGGAAAGTCTGATGAACTTTACAGACTACAACGAGTCATGCACTCCGTGATTACAGCTCGAAGTGTTCTGAATTTACGAAAAACGGTGGCACATAGACAGGTTCATGTCTCATTCTCCGCCATAGCGTTTCAGGTCGGGGGTGCTAGTAGGACAGGAGGTTTTAGTCAACCCTCTCGTTATGGCAATGAGTCTGAGACGACTCAACCTCATACGCGCACGGCCGGTCATTTTCTCTGATTATCTGCTGTTGCAACTGCCACTTCTACTGGTGTGTGCAAAGGCTCATTGCGATGATTTGTGGCTGACCCGTCGCAGTAAGACGATAGCTCTGCTAATGGATATATGCGCTCCGCTCATGTGTGTTGGTCATAAATAATTCAAACTCAGGGGGCTGCATATTCTGAAGGCTCCAGGCTGCTCCCCGCGCGCTGCTCATACCTGAAGGGCATGATGGCAACAGATTTAATGATATGTTCATGCTGATCGTATACTAGTAGTGTCTTATTAAAAACTATCATCTTGTTATTTCAATGCTAGACCGCCGGCGCCGAGTTTCCCTGCTAATTGTCTTCAACTAAGTGGCATATTGAATTCCAGCCGCGAAAACTTGCTTTGTGACGGAGTTTCCGTCATCCCCAGGCTACAGGCCTCGCTTCACGAATATTCAATCGTTGCCACCAAAATTAGTAAATGAGGAAGGTGCCGATCGTTTATCGGCGTGCAAATCGGCCCCAAACAAGGCTGAGATTGAAATTCTGATCTTAATATGTCGCAAAGCACCTATGTAGCTGTGTGGGAAACCAGAGCTTAAGGGGGTACCACAATGGGGTTTTAGGCCTTGTTTTGGCCCTTTTCGAGTGCTTGTTTTGAGCTGTGCTTTACGCCCAAAACCAGCAGAACCAGCGGAACAGCAGAACGTGAAAATTTCTCGTATCGTTGTTTTAGTCTTTGTTCTGATCCAACTTAAACAGGGCTTTGAATACTATTGTGGACACATTTCCAAGTCCGACTAATTGTAATCTGCATCAAACTGAGTCTGTTGCATCTTCTTGTGTATGTATTTTGCTGCCAGAAATTCTTGCATTCTTTTGGGAGCTTTATTTTGGCGCCTTTTTAATACGCTACATGTCATGCCCGCAGCACGAAAAAACTTCGTGATTTCCAAAGCCAGCTGCAAACAAGCAAACGATGCTACCGGCGCAAATCAATATGCCCTTAATGGCAAGTTAATGCCGATCATTATTTATGTAATATTTACAAACTTACTTTGCCAATTTGCCGGAGGCGCAAAACAAAGTCTTAAACAGCGCGTCGAACTGGGGGTATCAGAGTTAGACCATGTTTTAGAATTTTTTTGATCAACTCAATCAAGCTCGAACAAGGCCTAACACCCCATCATCCCTATTGTAATAAGCCGCGGACTTAAATGACCTTTCATCATGAGAAACCGGAGTTTGAAATGAAGTGCATCATGGGCTACAACGTAGGATTGATCCTAAGATGAGCTCCTGTAATCGTTTCGTACATCGTATCCCTCTTCTCATCTCACGAACACTCATGACCTTCAGCAGCGTGCAGTGAGATGGTAGAGATCCTTGGTTGTGCAGTCGAAGCCCGGATGAACCAGGTGAGCATGTTCCCGCACCATGTCGAGTCTCGACTTAGATCAGCGTTCATTCATACTTGACTCCAAGTATACCGCAGGTGAATGATTGTTTCCGCTTCAAACGATTCGATCCTTACCAACGAGTACTGTCCTCAGTCACAAGTATCGGATTAATTGTAGGTTTAATTCGTTCCCTTCTAGATTTTTTTTAATACCACTTTTACCAGACATACGATTGGCTGATTACCATAGGCGACGAGGTTTTCTTAGACTTTTCCCCTTACATATATGTTAACATTAACCAAGATGCTTTCCTTTAGGTTGAATTCGTTTGGCATTCTAGTTGGAGTAAAACGAAAATTCTTTTCTTCTTGACGAGATATATGGCGTTTATAGTCTCTGTACCGGCGCTCATTTGTTCGTTAACATCATTATAACTTGTGTGGCCTTTTCTAATCGACAGTGTTACCATTGAAGATGTATTCGGGTCTTCCTTGGATATATATGTGAGTGCAACTCCATCAAATTTTCCTTACGTCTCGAGACTAATGGTAAATAACAGCAATGTAAACAGCTGAGCTTCTTGTACATATGTGGGTCACGGTCTGTACAATGGAAAGTATAGCAGCTGAATTCTGCCAGATTCTGTCATAGCCTGTGTCATAGTTGCCGAAGGTATATTTCACCCCTTTTCCTTGACTTAACATTATCCTGCCCATACGCTCACAATCTAATATCCCGTTTCCCACAGTGATCATGTCGCTTCGTGTGATCGCATTATGGGAAGGATCGCGCCGCATGGCCTACCTTTTGGGGACTTTTCTCCTTGTGAGAATCCAGCTTGTCTATACATACCTTGAGCATCGATATTGATGAATTAATCGATACGCTTGATTCTGGGAAGGTCGGTATGATTACTGCAGCGACCACCTCGACTTTGTCCTTGGCAGATCCTGGATACAGTGAGTGACAGCATCGCTTTGAAATGTGAGAAGCTGAGAATACTCTCAGACGCACCCATACAAGGTCTCCCTTCATGTACAACGCAACTTGAAATCGAAAACGGATTTGCTTACATTGATTTTCTCCTTTTAATGATTTTCGAGTGTGGTAAAACTATCCCCTTTATCATCTGCTCTATGCGCTTTGACACTCTGGTCGTAGCAATTATGATCCTGACATTTTGGAAAGGCATTACACATTGTACACACGGCCTACTTCCCCGTGTGATATTAACTGACGTCTAGTAAGGGCGCGAAAATGTGTATACAAGTGACCTCATAACAGTGTTTTACAGAGACGGTGAGTACTGGTATTATTCCAAAACTGGTGGTGAGAAGTAACAGCTATTATCAGGAGCGTTGTACTTTCTCTTTCTTTTCGGTAATTGAGATAATCGGTCCTTTCAAGAAGCCTGATAAAGAAGCCTGACTGAACCTAAACAGCTTTATCAATGGCAAACTTCATCGTTTGGTTCAGAGAAAGGTCGTCAAACGTTAGTATCTTTGCGGCACTTGATTATCCCATCTTTCAGGTAATTAAATGATTAAATGCTGACATATTTCTCAGGGACTATACTATTCCCTTCTTTTTGAGTGAGATAATCAAGTTCTAGTCCTCGACACTCTGAGAATTATGATAATCTATACAGACTACAACGAGTCATGCACTCCGTGATTACAGCTCGAATTGTTCTGAATTTACGAGAAATGGCAGCACATAGACAGTTTCAGGTCTCATTCTCCGCCGTCACTTTCCGAAACTTTGGGGGTACTAGTAGGATAGGAGGTTTGAGTCAACCTTCCTGTCATGGTAATGAATCTGAGACGATTCAACTCCATACGCGCACGGCCGCTCATTTCCACTGATTATCTGCTGTTGTAACCTCCCATTTGACTGGTATGTGCAAAGGCTCATTACGATGATTTATGGCTGACTCCATCGCAGTAAGACGAGAGTTCTGCTAGTGGACACGTTGACTATGCACTTCGCTTAAGTGTATATATTTTTGGGGTTACCCAATCGTCATGTATCTTGGGGCTGCAGATTCTAAAGGCTCGAAGTTACTCCCCGCGTGCTGCTCACACCTGAAGAGCATGATAGCAACAGGTTTTAATAATATGTTCATCCTGATTTTATACTTTTTAAATTATCATCCAAGTTGTTGTTTCAATGCCAGACACCGAGTTTCCCTGCTGATGGTCTTCAACCAAGTAGCCTATTGAATTTAAGCCACGAATACTTGCTTTGTGACGGAGTTTTCGTCATCCCCAGGCTCCAGACCTCGCTTCGCGAGTATTCAATCTGTCGGAACTCAGCTATTTGCAGCGCTAGAAAATGCACTTCGTGTCAAAGTCCATTGTTTAACCTGTAGATAATCGCGTGAGAGAACTCGAGAGCGCAGTGTGTTCTCAAAGACCGGATCAGGTCCGGTCAGTGGACTTTTTGGCCAACCCTGACCTGACCTGACCTGACCTGACCTGAACTGACCTCCGAGGTCGACCCGGGTTGACCCCTGACCCGCAGTAAAAATTCGAATACAAAAGTTTATTAGTACTAATACTAATGCCGGTTAATTTCAATACTAATAAAAACTAATATGAATACTAATGATGATTATCATTGATGCTAATGGCACTTTACTACAATACCACACTAGTAATAGCACCAACACTGCCCCCCCCCACTGAACTGACCCTCTGCTAATCTGACCCGCGAATCAAATCGGGGGTCGACCCGAGGTCGGACCGGCAGACCGGCCTTGAGAACACTAATTACTGTTACCGTCTTAGTTATTGTTACGGGTGCGTCCTCCCATGATCTTTTTTTGCAGCCCCTCTAATTATCGATTAGCCGTACTCACTCTGGCATTATTGTACTACCATGCGGTGCAGGGAATACATCGCGGCTGCATCCTGTACTTGTATATACACGCAGCCCTTCAATTTGCAGAACGCACCTGTCGCGCCGTCATGGAATGACGAATGCCACTGATAGTGTGGCTTGGGAGGCCAGAACTTCACTAAAACATTGAAATTGAGCTGAATTTTAATAAAGCACTTTTAAGACATCGATTTGACTCCTCAGTAGTTTGTAATTGTGGAAAACACAGTGAAAGAAGTAGAACTGCATTGAGCATGGCTGAAATTGTTGCCACCAAAATTAGTAAATGAGGAAGGTGCCGATCGTTGTCAGCGTGCAAATCGGTCCCAAATTTTAATATTGTGGGAAGACGGAGATTGAAATGCTGATCCTTATGTGCCACAAAGCACCTAGCTGTGTGGGAAACCGGAGCCTAAAATGTACATAATAAGCCGCGCACATAAAATGACCTTCAATCAGCGTGTGAAACCGAAGTTTGAAATGAGGTGCATCATCATGGCCCGCGACGTAGGATTGATGCTCCTGTATTTGCTTCACACATCGTCTCCCCCTTCTCGTTCCACAAAGACTCAGGACCTTCAGCAGCGTGCAGTGAGATGGTAGAAATCCTTGGTTGTGCAGTCGAAGCCCGGGTGAACCAGGTGAGCATGTTCCCGCACCATGTCGGGGCTCGACTTAGATCAGCGTTCATTCATACTTGACTCCAAGTATACCGCAGGTGAATGATTGTTTCCGCTTCAAACGATTTGATCCTTACCAACGCGTACTGTCTTCAGTCACTAGTATCGGATTAATTGTAGGTTTAATTCGTTCCCTTCTAGATTTTTTTTAATACCACTTTTACCAGACATACGATTGGCTGATTACCATGGGCGACGAGGTTTTCTTAGACTTTTCCACTTGCATATACGCTAGCATTAACTAAGATGCTTTCCTTTAGGTTGAGTTCGTTTGGCATTCCAATTGGAGTAGCACGAGAATTCTTTTCTTCTTGACGAGATATATGGCGTTTATAGTCTCTGCACCGGCGCTCATTTGTTCGTTTACATATTATTGCTTCTGTGGCCTCTTCTAATAGCTGCGTTACCATTGAAGACGTATTCGGGTCTTCCTTGGATACAAATGTGAGTGCAACTCCATCAAATAATCCTTGAGTCTTTAAAACTAATGGTAAACAATAGAATCAGTTGTCCAGATTGTACACATGTGGGTCACGTCCGGACAATGGAAAGTATAGCAACTGACCTCTGCCAGACCTTGCCATAGGTGGTGTCATCGTTGCTGAAGGTATATTTTACTCCTTTTCCTTCACTTAAAAAACAATCCTGCCCATATATACGTCGACGATCTGACATCCTGTTGCCCACAGTGATCATGTCGCTTCGTGTGGTCGCATTATGGGAAGGATCACGCCGTATAGCCTACCTTTTGGGGGCTTCGCTCCTTGTGAGAATCCAGCTTGTCTATACCTCATCGATATTGATTAACTTATTGACACGCTTGATTCTGGGAAGGTCGGCTTCATTACAGCAGTGACCATTTCAATTGTTTCCACAGTCGATAACCCTAAATACGGTGAGTGACGTCACTGCTTTGAAATGTAAAATGCTGAGAATACTCTCGGATGCACCCATTCAAGGTCTTCCTTCGTGTACAACGTTAATTCAAACTGAATACGGGCCTGCTTACATTGATTTTCTCCTTTTAATGATTTTCGAGTGTGGTAAAATTTGCCTATTTATCATCTGCCCTATGCGCTTTGACGTACTGGTTGTAGTTATTATGGTCTTGACATTTTGGAAAGGCATTACACATTGTATGCACGGCTTACTTTCCTTCGTGTGGCATTAACTGACATCTAGTAAGGGCGCGAAAATATGCATACAAGTGACCTCATAGTAGTGTTTTACAGAGACGGTGAGTACTGGTATTATTCCAGAACCGGTGGCGAGAAGTAATAACTATTGGCATCAGGAGCACTGTACTTTCTCTTTCTTTTCGGTAATTGAGATAATCGGTCCTTTCAAGAAGCCTGATAAAGAAGCCTGACCAAACCCAAACAGCTTTATCAACAGTGAACTTCGTCGTTTGGTTCAGAGAAAGGTTGTCAGACGTTAGTATCTTTACGGCACTTGATTACCGCATCTTTCAGGTGATTAAATGATTAAATGCTGACATGTTTCTCAGGGGCTATACTATTCCCTTCTATTTGAGTGAGATAATCAAGATCTAGTCCTCGGCGTTCTGAAAAGTCTGATGAACTTTACAGACTACAGCGAGTCATGCACTCCGTGATTACAGCTCGAATTATTCTGAATTTACGAAAAACGGTGGTACATAGACAGGTTCATGTCTCATTCTCCGCCATAGCTTTTCGGGTCGGGGGTGCTAGTAGGGCGGGAGGTTTGAGTCAACCTTCCCGTTATGGCAATGAATCTGAGACAACTTAGCCCCATACGCGCACGGCCGCTCATTTTCCCTGATTATCTGCTGTTGTAACCGCCCGTTTGACTGGTATGTGCAAAGGCTCATTGTGATGATTTATGGCTGACTCCATCGCAGTAAGATGAGAGCTCTGCTAGTGGACCCGTGGCTATGCACTCCGGTTATGTGTATATATATTTTTGGGGTTACCCGATTGTCATGTATCTGAGGGCTGCAGATTCTGAAGGCTCGAAGTTACTCCCCGCGCTCTGTTCACGCCTGAAGAGCATGATGGCAACAGGTTTTAATAATATGTTCATCCTGATTGTATACTATTTAAATCTTTTTTTAAATTATCATCCAAGCCAGACACCGAGTTTCCTTGCTGATGGTTTTCAACCAAGTAAATTGATTTCTTTTAAGCAGTAAAGTGTTGAGTGTGTGTTGAATGCACAGTGAGAGGGAATGGAATATTCGATGATTTATTGTAGGCCCTTTGGCCCTCCTTATATATATGTACTGTGGTAATCTATTATATAAGAGTAGGACTTATCCTTATATGTTCTGTACTGGCTCTTTAGCCAGGAGTGAGTAATGTGACTTGGTCTGTGCGCTAATCACACAATCATTGCACCATATGTGCTTAGTCACTATACACATGATATATATATATATATATATTTTGATTCTCAATTTGTATACTGCTATAGTACAAGTACAAGACGCGGTCACTTGATCAGTAATAATAGCCTAGAGTAGTTAAAATTGCAGGTGGAGGAGGTTAAGAATGGATCTGGTCAAGGTGGATGGTTCTGGGGTCGGCGATTGCAGCAGGCGTCATGGGCTGGGGGTGGGGGATTATTTATCCAGGGGAATAGAGATGGGGAGGGCGAAGAGGATGGGTGGAGGGGGTTGGAAAGAAGGCGGCTGCAAGGGGGAAGGGGCCTGGCAAACAGGGGAGTAAAAAGTCCCTGTGCCCAGGGGGCAATCCAGAGCAGGTGGGTGGGCTGACAGGTGAGTCCCTGGGAAGGGGTGCCTTCGAGCAGAGGTGGTGGGGAGGCAAGTTGGGAGGCAAGTCCTAAATTGGAGGACTGCAAGGATGAGGGTGGGAGGGAGCAGGGCAGCAGGGGGTGCAGGTGGAGGGCCTAGGATGGGGCCAGGTGGTGTCAGTGATAGTGGTGAAGGGGCCAGGGATGTGGCCATGATAGGAGGGATAGGGGGTGCCGAGGTGGGTGTGACAGGGGGTGGGGTGGTTGTGACGTGTGACGTGACAAATGACGTGACAGGGCCATGAGGCGGCAGTGAGGCTGGGGGGGGTGTGGGCTGAGGGTTGGGGATAAGTTCCCTGAGCCATTGAGCATAGGCATCTGGGGGAAGCTTGAGGGGGCCAGGTTGGGCAAGGACCAGTCCATTGGTGAGGGCCTGAGAGTAATGGTGGGCATGGCAGCCATAGAAGTAGTGGTGGGTGTGGATAAGGGTGGCAATGGCAGTAGAGAGGGTGAGAGGGGGTGAATAGGCAAGCATGGAAGGGTGGTAAGGGCCAAGGACAAAAGTGGGCTCATCATCCTGGATGAAGTGCATAAGGAGGAGGCGGCAGGTGCAGGCCCATATGAATAGGGTATAGTTGTCATCAGAGAGTGGGTCATAGAGGGCATAAGTGGTGTGGGTAGAGAGGGTGGGCACCGGGAGAGAAAGGAGGCATGAAAAAGTGCAGTGGCGAGGGGGAAGGGGAAGTGGAATAGTGGAAAAATATGAGGACACTGTGTAGTAGCAGTGCAATGGTTTGGCTAAGGGAGCCGGGTGGTGCCCTGTTGGTGGGTTGGGGTGAGATGATGGTGGTTGGAGGGAGAGGGGTGATGTGATATATATTTTAAGAATTTCCAGTCGTGAAGGCTTGCTTTGTGACGGAGTTTTTGTCATCCCACAAGCTTCGTTTCGCATCGTTGGCTGAGGCTCGGGAGACAGTTCAAGGGCAAGCTCTCTTCGTTTGTCGTAGTAAGTACTGGGATCGATATTGCGTGAGAACATGCATTTCTAAATAGGGAACTATGTATTGCCTTTTTTATATCCACCTCCGAAGAGGTCGAAATATACTATATTATGGAAGAGTTGTATTCAAAAAAAAACCGAATAGCCTTTGCTCGGAGCTGGGAAGCTGTGTACGGTGCTTACCATCAGCGGGTGTCCCGCTCTGTGTATGGCGGCTGGCCGGTATCGGCCGCAGCACGGCCGACAGCCTTGACTGCTTAAAAGTTTCGAGTCCGATTTCCTTTTTACTTTTCTTTTCTTTTCGGGACGGAGGGGTCAGGCACACTTGCGCACTTCCGTCTGGCGCCCCGGAGCTCGAGTCGGCCGAGCGGCGAGCGGGGTACCTGCCTACTGAACAACAGGTGCCATAGGATTAGGACCAGGCTCATCCGTCATCTACCAGGGGTCCGCCCTGTACGCCCGGGTCCGCGGAAGAGCGCACTGGCAGCCTGAGAGAGAACACCTAGGCACAAGCAGAAGCCCCGTCCCGAGCCCGCCAAGCTGGCTTCCCAATTCATTCGGTGCCACAGAACCCGCGGGTCGCCTATCGTACTCACTTATCATCTGTGGTTGTTGCATGCAGTGATGTAGCCCCGCAATCAATCTCCTCATCGTGACTGGGGACCCCGCCCCCTAACTTTTAGTTAAGACAGTCTGTCTCGTGGGCCGTGGACCGCGCCATCTTTTTATTTTTATCGACTCTGCATTTCTTTTTTGTATCTTTTAGCCGGGCGGATGCGGGGAAGCCCCTTTTCCCGCCACATGATTGGCTGGCCCGCATGGGGAGCTTATTTAGCCTTCAAGTGACCGTGACCCACGTGCTGCTGATGCCGGACGGCGGCGGAGCGCTCCTTCCCAAATTCGGATGGATTTTACGTTTTTTCTTCTTATTTTTCTTCTGGAATGACCCGTTACGGTATGTAATCGGGAGATCGCGATCTGGATCTTCCGTACAACGCCGTAAGCAGACCGGAAATTACTTGTATGCATGGATTTAATTCGGCCGAACGTTATATAAACTGATGCTCTTTCAGAACGAGCGAGCCGACGAACCCTTGGCTGGCTCTCCCTCCCCCCGTGAGCACGTCCCCGCCCAAGGCCGTCGTAGCGCGCGAAGCCTCAAGGCTCTCCTTCTTGTTGTTCCCTTCCAGACGATTTTGCAATACCTCGTTCCTTTGGTTTGCTGCCGAGTGGATCTGCAGAAGTACTAGAAGCCGAAAACGAAGCTGAAGCAACTGAATTGTCGATTTTTGAAACCAACATTTGCGATGCCGGGAACAGTGATGGAGGCCTCGCTCAAGTCCGCGTCATCGTCCGTCGCAAACGAGAAGATCGTGTCCCTCGACGTCGACGCTGCCGAGGAGCGCCGCGTCGTGCGCAAACTCGACTACTGTATTATCCCCATAATGACGATGTTCTACCTCCTCTCGTTCTTGGTGCGCTCCCTTGCATCCTTATCACATGTGTTGCTGATCAGCTAACGCGCTCCCCCAGGATCGCGCCAACATCGGTTAGAGCGTTCACTAACGTTTCCTTCGGCACGCGTATAGAGCCGAGCCGAGCTGACCAGTTGTAATGCTGACTTCTTGCTTAGGTAACGCGCGCGTCGCTGGTCTTCAAGCGGACTTGGGCCTCACGGATCAGCAGTACCAGATCTGCGTTACCGTGCTCTATGTGTGCGTCCGTCTCATTATATTTATCTTTACTCTGAAAAAAAAGAACTGAAGCGCGTGCGTGCAGCCCGTACATTGCCGCTGAGCTCCCTTCGAACCTCCTCCTTCGCAAGATTGGGCCGAATATCCTTATGCCTACTATCCTTACGCTCTGGGGCATGATCTGTGCGCTACAAGGTTCGTTGCGTCTTTCCATTTTTCTACCGTCCCGTCCCGCCCCTCATGCACCAGTACGCCCACATACCGTACACCCAATCTACCCAATCTGCTCAATCTTCATATACATCCATATTAATATATCCATACACGTATTCCGCCCACAGGCACGGTGACGTCGTACGGCGGCCTCGTCGCCGTCCGCGCCTTTTTGGGCCTAGTCGAGGGCCCCATGTTCCCCGGGATCGTCTTGTACCTGTCCGGGTTTTATACTCGTAAGGAACTCTCACTTAGGTACGTGCGCGGATTTTTTTTTTTTCTTTCTTTCTTTCGTTGTGCTAGTACCACACGACACGGTGTCTGGTACTTAGTATTTAATATTTACATTTGCGTGCCACCTGCAGGATTGCGTTGTTCTTCTCCGCTGCCTCGCTCTCGGGGGCGTTCTCTGGCCTGCTGGCGGCTGCGATCCAGAATATGGACGGGATGAGGGGCCGACCGGGTTGGGCGTGGATTTTCATCTTGGTTCGTGTCTTTTTCGCGTGGGCGATACGCCGCCGATGGTGATATATGTAATACGGAGCTGATTATGCGTTGTGTGTAGGAGGGCACGTTCACGACGTGCGTCGGCCTCGCGGGATTCTTCCTCGTCCCATCGACACCGCAGACCGTGCGTTTCCTTACACAGCCCGAGCGCGAGTGCGTATAGCCCTTCGCTCCCTCAACCTTCGCCACTCTTTATCTTAACCAATCTCCTCCCCTCCGCAGCTTAATCAGCAAACGCCTCCAACTTGACCGTCCAACAGCAACAGCCTCAGCAACAGGTGTAACACCGCAGCACGACCACTTTTCGTTCCGCGAAGTCACGCGCTCGCTGGCCTCGCCGCACGTTGTGATTAACTTCATCGCGCTGTTTATGAGCGGGACGATGTTGTATGGTCTGGCGCTGTTTTTGCCATCGATTGTGAAGCAGCTTGGGTATAGCGCGACGCATACTCAATTGGTTAGTGTGGGACCGTTTGCGGCTGGGTTTGCTTGTGAGTGAGAGGTTTTTTATATTCTTTTTATATTCTTTTTCTGGGTTTTTCCCCTGGGTTTGGGAGACTGTTACGCTGCTCGCTCCACGCTGTAAGGAGGGAATTAATGCTGACTCTAAGGGCGCCTTTTTTGATGCAGTTACGCTGATCAGCTCGTACTTCTCCGACCGATACAAGTTGCGTGCGGTCTCTGCTGCTATCAGCGCGGCTATCGCGACGATCGGATTCGTCATGTTCCTTCGTACGTGTACCTCGCCTGCCCTCATACCTCATCTGATGTCTGATGTATACCGACTCGACACACACCCTATCCAGGCTCGACGTCAAAGGGCATGTCATATGGCTCGCTGTTCCTCTCCGTGTCAGGGACGTACGCCCTCCCACCGATCCTCTCCGCGTGGATGGCGAATAACTCGGAGCCGCATTATCGTCGTGCGACGAGTGTGGCGATGGGTTTTGTTGCTACTAACGCTGTGAGTCTATGCGTCTCCGCCGTCCTATCTGGGTCGCGTCTTTACTGATGGGTTGTGTCTGCAGGGCGGCATCCTTAGCACGTGGAGCTTTCCCGACTCGGAGAGCCCGCGCTTTTTGCGCGCGACGATCATGGATATCACGTTGTAAGTTCTCTTCCAAAAACAAAATTAAGATAAGAACATCCGCTCACTCGTTTCTTCTCTTACCCCCCACTCTCACCACCCCTCGTTCCCGTATCACCGCGACCCGCTACCAGCGCCGTCCTCGTGATCCTCTTCGCCTTCTTTAACGTTGCCTATCTTACATGGGCGACGCAAGATAAGCAACGGAAGCGCGATGCGTTGCTCGCGCCGTACCTCCCTGACTCATCTAGTGCTTCTGCTAAGGAGCGCCAGGAGGGCGAGGCGCGCGCGTGGGCGGAGCTGGGAGATCGGCATCCTGATTTCTTGTATGCGTTGTGATTTGTGATTTGCGCGATGTTATGTGGTCCGCGATGTGAGGTGCGGGGCCGGGGTGGAGGGTATCGGATGAGGTATAACTGGGTATGGTACAGCCTGTGGGTGATAAAATAATGACGCGTGGTTTATGTACGATTCGAGAGTAGTTGTGGTATCTTTTCAGTAATTCTTGCATAAAATGTATGTTATTGCTTTAATTACCTACTTACCAGTGCTGTGCGGGTGCTGCGCGTTGGATTGAATATTAATTTTGGGTAGCTGAGGACGATATGACGTAATCGGGAGGTGCCGATGGCCTTCGAATCGGCACGTATTCAGCAAGTCGGTGCAGGAGATGCTTGTGCGCTTTCCAGACCTAGGCCTAACCTTATAGCTCGTCCGGGTCACGAAAAACGAACCGCGGTCCGGTCCATCCACAGCCTCGGGCACCTAATGCCAATGCAGGCCTGAGTGCAACTTCTGGAGTTCGAACTTCGAGGCACCAGTGACGGAATTATGGATGTCGCCGATACCGTCTGGTGTCGATTGACTGCCCGCGCTAGTGCAAGCGCACTGCTATTGTCTGCGCCTCTGGAGTCTGTGCATGGTGGAGGCCTGGTGCTGATGCCAGCGCGTAGCAGTTTGCCTACTCTGCCACCAACTGGGTCCGGGTCCGAGTCTGACGAATAAAAGTCAGCCCTCCTGCCTCCCCGCACGACAGCGCTTCTAACGGTGCACTGCACGAGTACGATTACGCGACTATACGAATATGGGCGACGACTCCTAGCCCCAGCCCCAGCCCCAGCCGCGAACTACGTTCTCTTAAATGACTTGTTTCCTGGCCCTGGCTCCCCTTCGTGGCGACGCTCGCCTCCAAGGTCTTATAACGCCCTTTCTTGGCCTCTCCTTTTCTGATCTTAGAGCTTTGCACCCTGGCTATCATGATTGGAACGCACTCTGGTGAATGGGAAACGGCTATGGTCTTGTCGACGTCGGCGTTCCTCCGCGCGTACGCGCACGACAAGTTCGACTGGGAGGCGCCTGGGTATTGCGCTCGTGCGCGGGCGGGGTTCTTATGGGCTCGATTTGGGCCTATGTCTGACTCTACGTCCGCATCTGCGTCTGGCGATGACTCTCTGCTTGGGGTGGATCTCGGTCCCGCGGGATCCTCTACGTCTGCGGACACGCTGTCGGACATGTCTATCTCACTTGTTACTCAGCCTGGATTGGATACGCTGTCTGATATGTCTATCTCGCTCGTGGCTGAGCATGGATCTGATATGCTCTCGGACATGTCTATCTCGCTCTCACTCTCGCTTTCGCTTTCTGCTGCAGACGTCTTGGCGTGCGCTTCAAATTCCGTCGATTACGAACGCTTTGGTGAGGACGTCCAGGCTGTGGGTACCTGTGCGTCGCCTCGAAAGAACACCGGTCTGCGGGAAGAACCCCTGGATTATTTTGGCTCTGATGAGGATCTGGGAGCTGGTGAAGACGGCGCCGCATACGGCAGGATTCTCGAGTGGACGACATCCCTCTTCGTGGCGGTGGCGCAATCTGTTCTGGGGTTTGATGTTGAACCAGTTGATGAACTGTGCAAATCTGAAAGCGGAGGCCTAATAACCTTTGGATGTGGTTATGGACACGAAACTAACCAGCTCCTGACGGCTTCCAAGAGCGTGACGATTTTCGATGCTTCATCCTCAAAACCGGTTGTCAAGCTAAGTCCGGGTACCTCATCTTGCAAACGGATGCCGACGGCCGGATCCATCAATGCCAGCCCTCGACTCATTGAGATGCCTTCT
>JAKOPK010000465.1:2729-16128 GCA_024195185.1 Coniferiporia weirii
GGCTCACCCGAACCCGATGTGCGAAAGCGGTGAAGGTACCATATTGAATACTTGAATCAATTTCTAATCAGCTCTCACTCCCTTTGAATCAGTGTAAATTAATTACGCCTTGATCGTGGTAGCTGTCGACAAAGAGACGGTTCAACAACACGAAGAAAAGAGTTGCTAAAGGAGATCCTTACCCCAGCCGCTCCCTAGTTTGTGCCAAAAAGCCGGGGTCAGAAATGGGCAGTACCACCAGATATTCCCGAGTAAAGCTCTCACCCATCCTGGCGACTTGGAGGGCAAACTGTGTTTACGCAAAACAAGATGAGCATTCTCACGTACATCTCGAGCGTAGTGATGGCCGTCTTACAATGATAGGCGCGATCATGTTCCCTCTGCTGACTATAGTATTTGGAGAGGTGTGAGGCTTCCGGGAAAGGGGTAATGGACGGACGTACGTTTCCAGACGCGCCAGGTGAAGAAACTTAGAGAAAAGGCATTCCCAGTTGAACGCAAATCATAATTCCATGTCATAGGTGAAGGGCGTACCATTGAGAAAAAAACGTTATTGTTCCCTGGGGAGGCTTTTCGTCAGACTACGGCATGAAAAAAGACTGGCCGTATTTACAGTGAGGCCAACCGTGAGCTGAAGGCATGATTGCACGGGACTGCCGTCAGCAAAATTACGACAATTTCGTAGGTTGTCTTACCGCTAAGGGTCTGTAGGGGCGATATAAAAAGAGAGCGTAATGAATAAAACCATTACGCACGGTATCAAATAAACGAGTGAATTATCGTTTCCGAAGTTTTTAATAAGATAGTGATAAAGGGTGGCCATAATACAGGCAACATGGGTCATATCCAAGGCACTGTTTTCAGAAGCTTCAGAAAGGATGTTGGAGCGTATAGGCAGCCTCCGACGTCTCACAGGAGCAATACAACCTAAACCAATGCTCAGTATTAAATCGGCGTTCTGGGGCTTCAAGGAACAGCAGCCGTTGCTCACCAAAGAGTTGAAGACCTTATGGTCATTTTCCGGTCTGTTGCGATAGTAAATGTATGCCTGTAGGAGCACCACGCCGCTCAGGCCCGTTGCAAACCATGAGGCAATGAGGATAGAGCCCATGAACAGGCCGAACTGCGACTGCTCCATAGCCGCGGAGGAAAGGAGTGCGAAGGCGGTAAGAGGAGGGAAGGGAGGGGTATTGCTAATTCGGTGACGTTCGGGATTCCCCCAATTGCTTTAAGTAAGTCAGAAATGCCCAGTCAGGTGGTTAGCCATCAGTACTTTCCACCATCGCTTGCAACAGGTTGTTGGACACTAGTTTTTAGACATGGCCCGGCCTTCTTTAGGCAATCATGCGCTCAGAGCGCGGCATACCCCGCACCCGACGGCCTTCGAGTGAATTCGGGGCGGAATTCGGGGCGCCGGAATTGGCACCGGCGTGAAACCCGAAGCGAATAGCCCCACCAAATGATACGCAGAACTGAGCATCACTTCCTTGTGGACACATTTGGGGATAAAGAGGAGAGCTGAAGTCCAGGCAGCATCACTGGATCGTTACAGTACCTGCGGCTAGGCTGCGAGCCCAGAGATCGTAGACAGATTTATTTGCTGCCTAGCGTTACCTGCACGACGGGGCCGGCGGGTGGAAGGATTTTCCACTCTGCACATACGTCGGCTAAGAACAGATAAAGAGATTTGCCGGTCTAGGCGATGTCTCGGGCGGACCGCTTGCCGCAGACGCGACAAAATGCAGATCGAGTTATGAAGCGTGTAGGGCGCCGAATACAGAAGAACGCAGAACGGGATCACCTACCGGAGGCCGGGACCTCTCGTAGAGGACCTCCATTCTTGTAGAACATCAGAAAATTTTCGAGGGTCGCGGATGGACGAAGTCTTAATGAATGCTATTGGTCCCGGATCCTCGTAGCTCCTGAAAACACCGCTGACGTTGATTCAACGGCGTCGAACAGGCAAAGAAGGACGGATTGTATGATAGATGATAAACGATTACAGCAAAGTGGCGGTTAGAAGGCTAAAGAACGAGTTCAAAGTCCACGAACGCCGTTCTCATGCGGACTTCAAAAAGAACACGACGCCACCGTCCAGCCAAATAAAGCTATTCACGTGCCTACCATAAATTTCGGTGCCCACTGCCTTTAGGGCTATTGCACTTCCTCCCACACATACAGTCATGAAATTAGTTCCGCAGCTCGAACTCGGCTGGCGGAAATCAGGAACCACATCCAGGCATTAACTATCGTACAGACAATAAGAATACGGCATTCCATCATAGGCATACCCCTCAACACCTCGACTCTAAAACCGCAACGCATTTACCACCCGGGCATTATCGGCCTCAGGCACAGCAGCACGATCCAGACCCGCACAGTATTGCGTATGATGGCCACTCAATCATCGCGTTTTGCGTTCTGCACGATAATACTGTCGCTGCCGCCCTTTTGCCTACTCTCCGGGATCTCGTTCAGACCCTCCCCTTCCTCCACGTTGCGCAGCACGCGGCTGTCCAGCTGGTAGTTGTAATCGTGAAGGTAGAAGTACGTGTTAGGGATCGCGACAAGGAGAGCACCAACGATGTTCCCAAAGAACGACGCTAAGAAGGACCTGCAGATTGATTTATTAAACATTAATTTTTTTGCCGGAATTTTGGGGTGACATGTCGGACAAGATGCCAATGAACGCACTTTCGGATGTACTCAGCCACGGTCAACTTAAGGGGGAATGCGAGTAAGCGAGCTGTCCCACGCTGATCAATGAAGGATGACTAACATCAGCACCGAATAAGATGCCGAGAGGTACGGAGAACATATTCGCTAAGGTTCATACCCACAATGTAAGGACTGAGAAAATGATAGGAGGCGTGAAGAACGTACCAACAACTGAAGTGAGAACGGTCACGAAATTTCGTAAGACGGTGATATCTACTGCCACATGACCAGTTTACTAACTGTGATCGTATCCACACGCAACAAAAATCTAAAACGACCGGCGGTCAGTACGGTAGTGTTGGCACGTCAAACCTTGAAACGCACCCAGATCGGAATCCAGATGGCAAAAACCTGGAATACCAATCAACACGGAGGTCTTCCAGCTTGAAACCACTTTAACGATCAGAATACGCACCTTAGAAATAGTCTCCTTTGAACCTGCACCTTGCTGAGAAAAACATAAATCAACGATAAGGGATTGGTCCAAATGATGTGAATATTGTTCGGACATACCCATACGGCAATGCTTACAAGCCAATTACAGGCAATTCCACGTAAGAATATTTGGTGCCACTCGGGCGTGCCGGCCTTCTTTCTGTTTCACGTAACAGGTCACCTAGTAAGCCAGTTGAAATAAGATAAGTAGCTACACTCACATCGCGAAATCCCTAACGAAGTCCTCGTACGGTGCTACTGAGATGACCGCGGTATCTGTTCATCTGCTCAATCTCCCATCTTCCAAAAATAGGAGCTGAAGTTTCATACATTTGACGAGAACGGCGGCGAAGAACAGACTTCCGCACAAATTTCCGAATAGAACTAAGAAATAAGGTTATTGGAAGCTATAAAGGAAAACGCGTGGCCGACTAATGCGCACCTATGATCCAGTTGACCGGGATACTCCACCACGGGACGGCGCCCTTGAAAAATGCCATCGGCATAACCTAAGATTGAGATCAGCGTCCGGAGGTGGGCAGGACAACAGCAAGTCATACCATCATATTACTCGTAAGGAGCTCTTGTCCAGTGAGGACGATCCTAAGCAGAGTAAGTCCACCATCCAACAGCAGTAGAAACGAATAGAACACACATGACGAGGCCGACGGGGAAGACAAAGCCGCCGAGGATCTTGAGCAGGCCGGGGTTGTTCGCGTTTATCGAAGGCGACCCACCCTCGATGATCTCGTAGAGCAGACCACCAGTGGACAGGAGAGCACCAGCAACGACCGACTTGAAGAACATCTTGTCATACCGCGTTTGGTGCTTCACGACGCCGTGCTCGACCATGGCGATGGCTACATCTCTGGGTGGGAGCGTGCTAGGGGCGTTCATCGTATGATGTTCAGCGCGTGACGGCAGACGTCGAACTCTCCGCTGAGGCCTTGTATATATACGCAGGGGGCAGTGAGGCTGCTATAATTATAAAAGTACCCTCATAAGCGAAGTCTTTATCTCGGTCATGGCAGGCACGGATATATTCTAGGGCAAGTATTGAATCGCTTCGGCTTCCGACCGGGCATGTGTCGGCTCGTGTTTCGTGGTATGCTACCCGTCAACTAGCACTAGAAGCGCACTTGTAACGGGGCGAGATGGATTACGTGTGGTCATGCGTGGGCGTACCAATGGAAAGGCTGATACCCGAAGTTTAAGAGATCGTGCAAACTGTGGATATATGTTCATATTTTGACCTGGGTTGTAGAAAAAGCTCCCTTCAATTCAGTGCCAGAGCGTATGATGACTGTTGTTCGGTTTCCGGAGCTTAGAATAGGAATGCATGAAGCATGGAACGCAGCACGATTTTCACACACCCCGTGCGGGGAATCAAGACCCGGCATTTGTTAGATCTGAGATTGCTGCTGGATAGTTCCGATGTTACAAAAGGAGTGTGTTGATTGCCGTTCTAATAGGCTTCAGCGGCCAGTGCACACGCGTTCTTTATGCTGAGTCACAGTAACAGGCTATAACTGTAAGTTCGTCACGCCCATTTATGTCTTCCCTTTTTGAGTTTTTGTTCCATTTCAATTGCAGCGCCCAAGTTTTGAAACGCCCCGGTTACAGTGCAAGTCTATAGAAACTTAAAGTCAGCTGCGTACCACCTTCTCTTCTTGGGAAAAAGCCCCGTAGTCACCCACAAGGCACGTCAATCTGCTGGGCGTCGGCACCGTACAAACTCCACCATCCGGCCCCTCAGTGAGTCGGAGATGGCACTGCCACCCTTTCTGAGTCGTGAGTTCCGTCCTGAAGATTACTTATGAGCAAGACACTGCCAGCCTTCTAGTGCAGCAATACAGGCTGTATCAACGCGTTTTCCGAGCCATCCGAGGACTCAAGTACGCAGGCGGCTGATAAGTTTGTTTTTTCTTTCTCCGTATCGGACGGCGGGCCTATTCGGTCTGGAGGCATACTTATCATTGAAGATAAGTTCACCGCCCATGTCTGTGGATAAGGCTAAAAAAATAAAACAACATAGTCCTCTCAGGGGCTCGCCTGTCGTTCGCGGCCGGCCTTACTGCAAGCTTCCTGGCTCGCGCGCCGGGAAGGTCTACATCAAAGAAGCATATATCGGCAACAATAAAGAAGATTAAAACTAACTTTACGGTACGTTCGAAACCGCGCACTCAGGCAGCAGTCAGACTCCAATTTAGTAGGCCGGTTGTCGGCAACATGTCTTCGCTTACACTTGGCTATCATCGCACATATACAGTAAGACCGTCTCTTCCACACGCTCGATAATGGATTTGACTAAAATACCAAAGAACATAGCCGGAAAGCGAAGAATACTCCTGTCACTATACTTATACTGAAGCGTAGCATCTTCCCGTTTATTTATGCTTTGCTGACCAATTTAACCTGAGGCTGTTGTATTGAACGAAGTCATGACGCAACATAGATGAGCAATAAGAACCGGCTCTTCGTCTTATTCAAGGCTCGGAAATACAACTAGGTCATGACGTCCTGTTCCTGTTGCGAAGCACAAACCGTGGCGGGCCGACATAAATCTAGGAAGCTTCTTCGAGTTCGCTGCACAAAAGTTTCCCAATGGTGTGGACGACCCGCCATGATGTTTCTTTATTCCCAACAATTCAACCATTATCTCCGCATATATCCGCTAAATATGTATCTAGCAGTCTGAGGCCCTTAGTATCACGGCATTGCCTGAGAGATGCCAAGAGCCTTGGTGCACCAGTGGATTGGATACGAAAACTTTATCGCACTTCTTCATGCCACCGGAACTGGTCCTTGCTGTGACGCGATCTTCCTTAATTTACCATGGGACACTTTGTTCACCTCAGCGGATAAACAGAACTTGGCTCGAACTCGTCTTCGAGTGTTGTGTTCCCGGGTCCAATAACCGCAAAGTGTCCGTCTTCTCTACTTTTTTAGACTGCCAGTTCAGCAACCCTTTTCGCATTCTCCGCCTTCTTCATTGTCTCCAGTAGACGCTTTCGAAGGATATCTTCGTTTGTCGTTACATTTTCACCCGGCGCGCTGGGCAAACCGTATTGACCTTCAAAGAAATGGGCGACTTTTCCAAGTCTCCCCAGGACACCGATAGTTTAACAGGTCTTTGTCTTGTTTGGAAGAAAGGTCATGCTGAATATTGTTACCCGATACACTTTCACCCGCCATGCTCCATGTCAGGGTCAAGAGACTTCTTGTACTGAGCTATTGTCATTGTCCTACTGCCTTCATAAAAAGGAAAATAAAGGAAGCTATAGTAGTGAATCACGAATGCGTAAAGATTCCGCCAAATTACGTTTCCTGCCTTTCTACCAATCAATGTATCAGAGTACGTCCTCTTGATATCCTTTGAATCCGAAAACGAGGCCATTTTTGTATTGAAACCCGTCCAATCCACAGAACTCCGGGATATTTTGCTCGTTCCTCCACGGATTCTGGTGAGGTTCAAACGCGATGTTCAACCCAAGAGACTCAACAAACCCCTTATCAAAGCCAGCCTCCTCGTCGGTCTTAGACGTCACCAAAGTCGGAGTGCCCATCTCTGCGAGAAGCTTGAGCGTTAACGCCCACAGGCCCTCTCCCTCCCTTGGTGAACGAAAGGCTGGATTAAAGCAGGCAACCAAGTCAGGGCGTGGCCACATTTCTCCGAGCTTGCTGCGTTGCTCGCAAACCCACTCGTGGTACAAGTACGGGTGAACGGCGTGTTGGCGCACGACGCCCGCGTTCGTACAGTCGCTGCATGTTGAAGCTGTAAATACGAGGTCCAATCCCGTATTTGTGGTTTTGGCGCGATCGCTCGCGAATCCAGGCCCAATGAGCCGCACGGTGACGTGTCGGCATGACGGCAGTTCGTGTAGTAGTTCCTCCATACCGCGCACCCGTAAGAACTCATCGTCCGTGGCACCAACGACATGGATCTCAAGCCGCTTGCGTGAACTGAAGGGTAGCTGCGCGCAAGTGCTGGACCCTGGAACCCGACCTGGTGGGGCGACGCGCTTCTTGCTATCAAATTGCTCGATGCCATATAGGATCGTCATGGGGAACGTGAGCGTGGAGGACAAAACACGCAAAACCAGTGGGTCCAAAGCCGGTTTCGACCATTGGCCCACAAAGCGCAAAGCCCACGTTTCCCATGCATTCAACCCAGAATCGCTTCGAGCAGAAGGAAGAGGCACGTGATCGGCGTGACGACCGACTGGGTGGAGGAAATACTCTGGATTCATCTCAATAAGCTGCTCGGTGTTGTTGTCGATGGTCACGAGTTGATGTTTCATGCAGCGCGAAAACCGTGAGCCGGGCTCATCTGGCTGAGTGTGTATCTTCTCCATAATTTTTCTGTGCTCTAACGAGCAAGCGAACACGGACTGACATTCATTACAGCACATGAGCTTCTCTCTGTGTACTGGATGTTCGCCTCCCGGCCCGGATGCATACTGAAGATCATGGTCAGATCTAAAGCAGACTGCACAGCGGGGCTCATAGATGATGAGGTGTCGTTCAGTTCCAGTCATAGGACCCCCCAGCAGTGCTTCCAGCTCGTCCACCGTCCATGCACACTTCCTTACAGCGAGAGACTCGGCGTCGCTTTGATCCAAGCCAAATGGTAAATAAAGTATTGACTCCGCACTGGAACGTATGGTTACAAGTGCCCTACAAAAACTGGTAGTACGTTTAGTCAATTTGCGTAAGACCTGACAATAGAAAAAGAATACTCACTGTTTGTGCTCTGGGTAATCCATTTTCTGGCAGATATCGCCGCAGTAGCTATAAAACAGGCACTGTTCATGACCGTCATGGATCATAGTGACCGAACCTACCTCGCTCTCTTGCAGCGGGAGCATCTAAGGAGCTTCTCCGAGCAACCTCCACAATTCAAACAGGCGAATCTGCGAATTGAGTGTCAGCACGGCTACGACAAAGACTCTTCCTCGCAAACGCACCCGTGGTAAGAGATCTTGGGAACTCTTAACCGGATGAATCTGATACTCGTCATCTTTTGGGGGGACGACATAGGTAAGGAGGGCGGAGGGGATGGGAGGAAGAAAGAGGGCAAGTCTCGCAGTTCCCTACGGGCTGTAATTCCAGCCGCATGTCAAGACATTGCAGACGAGGCTGGCTTCTGGACTCGTTTCCATCCACCAGTCAGCCCACGGCGAGCTTGATAGCAGCCTGCAGACAGACAAAGTGTCTGGTGCGCGAATGTTTGGCACTGGAATACAGGGCGAGGAGTCAGTATTACGCAAGTCGTTGAGCAAGTCAAGTCCAGCATAGACCGAAGCGGAAACTGATTGTGGCACTTACGTGGTTACATATCACTTTTTAATTCCGAATATCGTTTATCTAGGGAGTCCCTATAGAAAGGCTTTTTGTAGATGCAAAAAACGGACAAAAAACTCGTAGTTTACATACCATAGTCCAATCGTCTGAACTGCCTTCTGCCTTGCGGTAGCCCTAAGCTCCGCTGATGCGTGACCGTGTAGCGATGCATTGACTAGGTGTCTATTAGTATTACCGTAGGCAAGGATTCTTCCAAGGGAGGCACGTATTGATGATACGGTGGAATGGGCCAACCTCTGACCCAGGCTGTTGCACAGAACTGGACGATGCTTACGAACGGGTAATGTATTGAGGAAATACGAGGAGACGGAGGCTTGGGACGAGCACGTATCATTCGCTAGTTTGATGAGCCAAATAACGCAGACTGAGCCATGGCCGCAATACTGGAGGATAACGCTGGGTTTGTGCGCAGTATGGTTATAGATGTTGGCCCCGGAAGGAAGTCACGATCTTCGGAGGCAGCCCGGGCAGATCGAGCAGGACACGGAGAACATTTGATGATTCAATTAATCCAAGTTGTGCTTCGCCTGGAGTAGGCCACCGCCAGTACCATAAAACATTGTTCTTTCATATTGGATCCAGATGACTTCAGGTCTTGTTGTGAGATTGTGAAGAAGCTTTGTGAGAAGGGACCTTTACTTTCTAACGGGTGTTTGCGCGAGCGTGACTCTCGCGTAGTCGCTGCCACACGTGATATGTGACCTAGGTCCCATGCCGCTGAGAGCGTGACTCATGATCCGCGCGTCAGGACTCAGAGCTTTGCAGTTGCTCACTCAGCTTTGAACAACAACCACTGGGCTACATATGTCCGTCACCGTTGGCCAGAAACGCTCTCGTACTTACTGTATGACTCGACCCGTGAAGAAAATATCGCTGGGACGGTCCAGTTAATGAAATCCTCAGGGTTGCTTCCGAGTTGACCGGGAAAACCGCCAATGGCAAATTGAAACCTTCGGACTGTTACACGACCAGATGTTATAAACCTACCAGGCATCAATTGCGTCTTTACGCTGAAACAAATCACCTCGTAGTCGGTCCTATGCCGGTGCAAGATTTTCTTCGGACGTTCCTTCCCAAACCCGACAATGCACCGAAGCATGACCCACTTCCTCCCACATATTTTCAGGAAGTTTATGGCAACGTATACTATGAGACTATACTAGGGAGAGGAAAGGCATCTCGCATGATGGATGAATCCGCCATGTATCGTCCATTTGTGAATCTGCTCTCCACACTTTCTCCTGATTCCCCACTGAAGACTTCTGGATAGATCGACTGCATGTACGGACTCAAGTTGACCTCCTTGAAATTTGTCGACACGAGTTCGCGACCGGATCAAGGCCGGGCCTCCAAAGGTCTTAAGCCTGATGTTTCAGTTTATAGAGAAGAGTCTAGCTCAAGATCAGCGAAGTTCTCGGACATGGAACTCTTCGTCGAATTCAAGGCTGAGCTGGACGAAGATCCCTTCCAGGTCATCTCCCCCAAGTCCGCCAAATCTAAGCGCAAAGCTGGGTTTGTAAAGAATACGGAACTAGCTAGGGCAAGCTTTGGCCAGATAACCTCATACGCCGCGGCGCATTTGAGCAGTAGTTTTCGGACGCATGCATTCTCTGTTCTCGTCACCGCAGATAGGGCACGTTTCATCCGGTGGGACCGGGCTGGGGCTATCGTCAGTGAGCCTGTCAAGTATAGCGAAGATCCAGCCCTTTTTGCAGAATTCTTCCGCCGTTTCGACCAGCTCACGCCTGAGCAGCGGGGTCATGATATGACTGTCAGTGTTCCTACGGCAGATGAACTGGAAAAGGCACAGAGTGGCTTGTCTCCTGGCAAAGATCCGGGTGAAAGCGAAGAAGAGCATCAGATGTGTTGCAATAAATTTCTTGACCAAGAATTCCTTAAATTTACTGTCCAAAATGACACATGCACAGAACCGTCATATTTCGTCGGGACATTTCCTTCACACAGTGCGGAATCTCTGGTCGGACGTGCCTCCAGGGGATGCGCGGTGTTTGATTTACAAAGAGAATGTGTTTGCTACCTCAAAGACACGTGGAGGATCGACTCGAATGTGCTACCAAGGGAGGGCGAGATATACAAAATTCTCGCGAAACACAATGTTCCATACATCGCGCCCCTAGTGGATGAAGGGGATGTCTCCAATGTGAAAACTACTGTGTCCGCGTACGATCTCCGCGTCAGCTGCGAAAGTGCAAGTTCGCCTCACTCCAGTGGTTTATCAGCCCGAGAAGAGTTTAACACCAGTCACCGGACTATTACACAATTGTTCGATGACAAACAGTGGGCACATCGTGGGGACAGCAGGCGCAAAATGCACTGCTACGTTCATTACAGGTTGGTTCTCGGCGTAGTCGGCCGCGACCTAAGCGGCTTCAAATCGACAAAGGAGATGATTACTGCTATTAAAGATGCTATCATAGGTGTGTTGCCTAGAAGTGTTTTTAAAATCCCGATGCTCACTTCATGAAATGCAGCGCATGGGGCAGCGTATGAAGCAGGGATCTTGCATAGCGATATAAGTGTAGGAAATATCATGATATCGCGCGACGGGAGGGGGTTGCTGATCGACTGGGATCTCGCGAAGCCCTTAGACGAAGGGGGCGGCACACGATTTGGAAGAACGGTGAGGACCACTTTTCAATGAGCGTTTAGTTGTCGCCGTGTCCTGACTGAAATCATAGGGAACATGGCAATTCATTTCAGCTGCGCTGCTCCGAAATCCGACCACTAAACAGCATACGTATGCAGATGATCTGGAATCGTTTCTGCACGTAACAACATACATGTGTCTGCTTTACACAAAATCGAGCTACTCGCCTGAAGCAGTCAGTCAATACATGTCTATATTCGAGGAGGCGGCCGTAGTCGGCACAGATGAGGGAGTAGCGACAGGCGGTGATAAGAAGCTATCAGCACTTCTTAACGGGGGATATATTCCGAGGGAATTGTCGTTCCCCGATCGTCCGAATCTAGCCACCCTTCTGAGGCATGTCTCTCAGCTATTCTTCTTTCTATATGCAGTCTTTTCAGAGAGGGAGCCAGCAAGAGCGTCCGAAAGCGGGAGATTACGAATCCAAAGGATGAGGGGAGATTTTAAAGCACAGAAGGAGGAAGAAATCGCATCACTAAACAAGTGGACTGGAGGGGGTGGCATGGAAATCGTCGAGTTATTTGAGCGGGCACTCAAAGAAGAAGGCGCGTGGCCTACTGCCGATGGTCCACAACGAGCGATTGCCTCCACCCGAACTACCTTATCTGAGTTGGTCACTTACAGAAAGGTCGTAGCGCAGGTGAAGAGCCTCGAATTTCGCTCAGAGCAAGGCGTATTCTGTCCCACCGTGACGAGTATGCCCGAGGGAGCGCATGTCTTGACGTGTGAAAGTCTCGATTTGAGATCTTTAAATGAATATGGTCTAAATCTTCCGCGGAAGAGGTGTCGGATGGAACTAACCGCCTCACAACCTCCCTTGGAGTAATGAGTCTCCCCACGTATATTATCACTGTGGCTAGGTTTCTGTACTACCTTTTATGTTATTGGTATTATTATTGCTCTACCTTCACAGGATGTGTCATTTTGCGTAGCAGAGGAAGTTGCTAATCAGCTTCAAGCTTGCGCTAGTCGCAGTTTGCACTGTGGCTATGGCTACGAGCTTTGGTCTCGTGATAAATGCCTCCCCTGATCCGGCCCGATTCGAGCCATGAATACATGCGAAGTGGAATGACAAACGAGCAGAAGTTGATGCACTTCAAAAATGCTTTAAATTTCGTTTCATAACTCCGCCGATAAATAAATGACATCCCGAGCTCCGGTGAAAACCTATCCCATAAATAAAAAACGTGAGGTCATAAGGTGGTATAAACATTGATAACAGCAATCCGGTTCATTCGTAAACAGAATACGGAACGATGACCGCCATAAAGAGAAAACCTAGGAAGAGAAAAAAATCCACGAATATCAACCAAGAAGAGTTCAGATGCGACCATGTAAACATGAAAGAGCGCCGTGACGGAGTTACACGATTGATACGGTGAGCAGCTTGACGACACCGTCTTGAGCGATTCCTGTAAGAAATATGTGTCGGTAAGTTGTGAATCCAATGTGATCCATGACCCCTCCCGGATGGCAGGCGCTGAAATAACGACGCGGACTCACCGTGGTTAACGCCGATGCTACCCGCAGCGATGAGGTTTGTGATGTTTTCTGTTGTAGTCGAGTATGTCACGCCGTCAAATGTTGTTTGGCCTGACGTCGCCGCTGTTACAAGATCATCCCTTAAGCAGAATGCGGAAAGTCAGTGACACCGTTCAGGTCCGTAAATCTTGAAAAGCTCCAAAAGTCGCGGATGGGGAGGAAGACGAGTGTAAGAGGAGCAAAGCGTAATTACTTACCTTCCAATGTTGTACCCATTGGGGACGATGGTATGAGACTCCTCTACATCCTCTTCTTTCGAGACTCTGCAGTCGGAAGCCCGGAAGATAGGGGAAGTGTGAGCAAAGGCAAGAAATATTTACACGAACGACGCACGCAAGGAAGAGCGCGCCACTGTCCGCGGCGGTACCATTTTGGCGGAACACTCTGTGTGGATATGCAAAAGTTTGCTCGTCAGCTCTCATTCTTCATTCGCACGCTCCATTGCGGCACATAAGGAGAGGCCTCGAAAAGTCGTAAATAGACTGCATCGAACTGGCTCCACGGTACAAAAGCGGAAAGACGGAGCGACAGACAGTAGCACACCTGAAATGGTTCCCACCAACAAGACTCTCAAGGCACGTCCCAAGCTCACTATTTCCGAAGTCCATGCGAAGTTCGATCGTTTGATTGACTGCGCCATTGCCATCGCCAAGGTTCGCGCTCTGCGGGCCG
>JAKOPK010000466.1:0-18881 GCA_024195185.1 Coniferiporia weirii
ACTTTCTAACTCGCTAGTTACACAATTGCAATCTGTTAAACACTTGATTAGATCCCTCACCGGGTCAAATCTAACAGGCGGCTCCCCCACCCCTGCCACGTCTGGTGTCCTCACTGCTGGCCTCCCCCCGCTTTTCGCCAGCCCCTTCCCAGGAGCTCGCTCTAGGACCAGCTTTCCAGATGTCCTCCCTGGACCCCCTTCAAGGTGCCCCCTCATCTCCTGTTGTTCAGGCACAAGCAGGTGAAGACATGGCCATGGAGGAGGGCAGCCCCCACACCCCCCACGTGCAGACTGGCAAAAGGTCTGCCGATGCCCTCACCCCCCTCGTTCGCCCTGCCCAAATCACGGAGTCCCAACAGATCCTCTATGAATCGGTCACCAGGTTTGAGGACCTTCACTGTCGGGTCACCACTGGTCCCCCCAACACCACACCAGCTGAAACGGCTTTTGAACTGGCACAATTCATAGGCAGGACACTTTTGCACTGCCATGTTATCTTGACCCAGCTCAACCGTGCACAGGTAGGAGGAACCCACCCCCAAAATGTGGAACTGTGCAATGTTATCACACAATATGGTATTGCCTCGACAGGTTACGATGTTGACCTGCCCGCCCCCTTCTCCACAGGTGCCCATGGTCCCTTGCCCACGACCACCCACCCCCCTCCACCACCTGACGAGATGAAGGAGCTGAAATCAGCAATGATGAAGCTCACCTCAGACGTCGGGGCCATCTCCCACCAGGTTGCCTCTGTGGCCTCTTGCCCCCCTCCACACCCCCAACAGGCAGCGCAGACCCCGGCTCCCACCAACATGGGAGGCACCCAGACCACCCTCATGGCATCGGCCCCAAGTGCTGGTGCCCCTATCTCTTACGCCCAGGCCGTGGCTCAACCTGTGGCCCCCACTAACCCCTCTCAGGTGCCTGTAGTGGCTACTCCCGAAAAGAAGAAGAAGTCTAAGCGTCAGCTGCCCCCCCCCCCCAAGATGTTCGCCAAGGACCCAACTCTGGTTCTTAGCACTGGTCTACACGTCCCCCGTGCCGACTCTCACCTCTCTGGGTCTATCCCCACCCAGCAGGCCTGAGAATTTTTCGACGCCCTACCCACTGCAGACCATGTCATGGTGCTCTCCTTGGCATTCAATGTCAAGGGAAACATAGTGACTGTCTTCGCCCACCACCCCCCCAACTCGACCCCGTCCACAGAGACAATCATGGATCGTCACTAGGTTGCGTTTGTGTGTCACATGTGTGATAGGTGCCTTGTCACTGATGCCATCCTCCCAGATGACTTCATCCTCTCCCCGTCCCGTGTCCGCCAACGTTCGGCCCTGTGCATCTCTATGGTGCCCACCACGGACATGTTTGGCTCCGGAGGCAAGATATTCACCCCCTCCCAACTTTTGTCGGAAGTGAAGCACAACCCGTCACTCCACAACCTCGACTTTGTAATCCCCCCCCACTTCACAATGCCGGATGAGAACCTTATTAACCTCAAGCAGTGCCCTGTCTCCTTCTCCTTTGCCGACCCCAACAGTCAGGTCCGTGCATGTCTCCTCAAGAGGCCCTGCGTATGGCTCTTTGGCACCTCCCTCCGTCTCTCGGTCCCTCCCATCTGCCCCAGCCTCACCCAGTGCGAGCACTGCCAGGCCCTCGGGCACAGCATGAAAGGCTGCAAAGCCCCTGTGATGTGTGCCAAGTGCGCTGGCAACCACTGCACCATCAAACATCATAAATCCTGTGCCGACTGTGCTACAGAAGCCAACAAGTCAGATCTCTGCCCTCACCCCCACCACTGCCGCAATTGTGGAGGTGACCACCCCACCACCTTCTCCGCCTGCCCTAAGAAACACTGCTTCCATGGCATCCTCTCCGGACAGGAACAGGACTTCCCTACACTCCCTGAAGAAGAAGAGTATTAATGAGTGCACAACTCTATGCATTCCAGTGGAACACTGCCCACTCACTTGCGGTGATTCAATCCCTTTTTCCTTTTCTTTCTTCGGCCCCATCCCCTCCTCATCTGCTCTTGATCCAGGAACTGCCCTGGTATCAAATCGGATCTCAACCTTCTCTGACTGACCCAGCTGGTACTGCTATTTATGGAGTTCCCTCTATCTCTGGCTATGTCACCGTTCTCCCACCCGACACGTGCCCATGTGTCGTAACATATGTCTCTCGCAACCTTCCCCCTTCCTCCTGGTCTGTCATCGGCCCCGCTACCAATGGCACCGATGTACTGATGGTGGAGGTCCACGCACAAACAACAGTCCAGATCTGCAATTTCTATGGCATGAGCCCCCTGGACTGAAATGCTCCCTCCCCTCAGTACCCAGGTGAGTCCTTCCTCTTCTCACTCCCTGTGGTGCTGGCCACTTCCCTACTGGTGTGTGGCAACTTCAACCATCGCCACCACTCCTGGTCCGATCTAGCCGCCACTTGGTGGGAGTCGTTGGGGGCCCAACCCCTCAATGACTTCTTCCAGGAAAACGGCCTCGAGCCTGCCCATGCACCGGACTCTGACTCCCATCCAAAGGACGGGCCTCGCCGGTGCCCGATTGACATGGTGTGGGCCCCCCCACACATCGTGCCAGAGTCCATTATTGACTCCTTCTCTTCGGTGCAATCCACCCTATCTGACCATGCCCAACTCACTTGGGCTGTCACCACTAACCTTCCTCCACCCCTCCCCTGTGTCTGCCGTCTTACAAATGAGGACTATGGGGAGTGGACAGAGCTTGCCTTTCCGGCCCTGATCGAAGCCTTTAAACTCCTGGCCACAGATCCCCAACTCCTGGATGCGAAAGCGGCTGCTGTGGTTCACTCCATGGAGGCTGCCTTACAACCGTTCACCACCCTCACTCGGCCGTCGAAGACCGAGGTCCCATGGTGGACACCCTCCTGTGGCAACCTACTCAAGGCCATCAACGCCGCCCCCACCAACAGATCATGAGCTGCTGCACACCAAGCTTTTAAGCAAGGGGTTCAGGCAGCAAAGCGCACCTATTACTCAGATCAGGTGTCAGAGGCCAATCCCTCTAACATCTGGTCCTGGGCCAAACGTGGCCTAGGCACATGCCCCACCCAAGTTCCCTCGCTTAAACATGCAGATGGCACCTTTACCCAATCAGATGAGGAGAAAGGTGAGCTCTTTCATGCAACCTACTTCCAAAACCCACCCCCCCTCCTGGATGCGGGCCTAGGGCCCCTTCCCCCCCCTCTCCTCATCACTGAGTTGACAGATGCGCTCACCGACACCTCCAACTTGTCAGCTCCGGGGCTGTCGGGCATCGGCTATCGCCCCCTAAAACGGGTGATAGCTGCATTTCCCGATGAGACCCTAGCACTCTTCAACGACTGCCTATGCCTGGGGCACCACCCTGAGTGCTGGCAGGTGGCAAAAGTTGTTATGCTCCGAAAGCCAAACAAGAAGGACCCCTTCTCCCCCTGCTCATACCACCCCATCACACTCGAAGAGACCCTGGGCAAACTCCTCGAAAAGATGATCACTAACCAGCTCCAGTTCCTCACTAATGAGGAGGACTGACTGCCACCTAACCAGTATGGGGGGCATCAGGGACACTCTGTCTACAATGCCGCCCAACACCTTCTACAGCTTGTGGAGGGTGCCCACTTGACGAACCAGGTCTGCTCTATCCTCATGGTAGACATTCAGGGTTTCTTCGACTCGGTGCACCCCCAACTCCTCCACCAACAGCTTCTGATGATGGGCTGTCCGCCTAACATGGCGGACTGGTGCCTCTCATTTATGACAGGGTGTATAGTTGCCATTTCCTTCGATGGCACGACAACCCCCCTGACCCCGAAACCCGACCTCGGCACCCCACAAGGGTCCCCCACCTCCCCCATCCTCTCAACGATCTTTGCTGGCCTCATCCTCCGCCGCTTCCAGTGGCGTGGATGCAAACTACTGGCATATGTTGATGACCACCTCATCGTATGTGTCAGCACCTCCATCACTGCCAACTGCAAGATGCTCGCAGATGCATACCACCACCTCAACGGCCTCTTCCACCGTCTCGGACTCAACATCGAAGTGGCAAAGACCGAGGCCCTCCACTTTCACCCACCCTGTCGCAAAACCGGCTACCACGGCTGGGACACAATGGGCATTCAAATCGACTTTTTTTTTTTTTTGATTATTCCTTCAGAATTATCTAATACATGTGCCCCCCCGAAGGGGGGGCCAAGACTAAACAACTATGGAGGCGCCTGTCACTGCACATCATACAGAACTGGGTGGGGTGCGCACCCTGGAGGGGGCCAAGTGGGAAAACGCGCCCTATTAAAGAGTGGGGGAAGGGAAAGAGGAAAGGGAGGGATACATATCATGACCATTGCCCATAACTAATAAAAGAGAGGAAAACTCATGAATGCTTAGAATTGGAGAAAGGGGAGGCTGCAGAATGCCATTCAGGAAATCAATGAGGAGACTGAAAGGTGATCACAAATCAGAGGGAAAGGGAGGAGCATTACCTGCAAGCTCCAAGAGAGCTGGGTCCACATCCTGGGTCCTGGGTCCGAGGTATCGGCGCACATAGTCCCGAAGAATGTTGAGGTCGAAGTCCGCGCTGGAGGTGGGTAGATCATCCAGATCCATGGCAGTGAAGGCCAGCCATATGGACCCCACAGTGTGGTCTGATATGCAGTTGAGGTGTCCTGTTGTGTGCAGCCAGCGCCAGAGGACAGGGAGAAGGGCTTCGTCTGCCCACTCGCTATGGTGGGCCAGAGGGGGGCAATTAGCCGGCCAGACTCATGGTATCCATGCCTGGAACACGTCGCAGCCGCCCAGGATGTGGGCGGTGGACTGGATGGGCCATGGGGGGTGGTTGTGCCATCTGCAGTAGGGAATCAGGCCATGTACGCATCGGTAGGCTGAGTCAAAGCTCAACCAGTATCCCCCGTAGGGACCGGCATGACAGAGGACCTGAGCTACGGCAGACAGCTCACAGCGGGGGTGGTCCATGAAAAGCGTGAGGAGCTTACGGGGCGTTCAGGTGGGGGGTCCAGTCACTGCGAGGTACTTGTCAGCCATCGACGCGAGGGGGTGGGCCAGTTGGTGAGACCAGCATGCGTGCGCGATGAGAGTGGACTGCTCCTTGAGTGTGGAGATGGATGGGGTGAGTGAGGACAGTGGTAAATCTGTCGCTGCTTTAGCTTCAGCGTCCGCCCATTCATTGCCAGCAATGTCAGAGTGACCTGGGCACCATGCAAAATGGACAGTGAGACTGGGGAAAGAGTCGAGTAGCGTTTGTACGCCCGCCTTCCAGGTGGGGAGGAGCTGGGCCCCTGAGGCGGAGGGCCAGGTCCTGAAGAGGTTGATCACTGTGAGGGAGTCGGACATGAAGTGGAAGTCCAAGACTTCCATCAGGTGATCACAAAGGTGGGTTGCTGCCCATCCAGGGGCGCTGGCAAGTGAGAAGATCTTGGCATCTGTGGCCATGGCGATTTTGGGGGAGGCGAGGCGGCAGAACCCGAGTCTGCGGGAGCCATGCATGGCACAGATTGCGGACCCCGAGTCCATGCCGATGCGAGAGCCATCGGTGAAGACCTGGAGTGAGGAGGGGGAGCACTGTTCCCGAGCTCAAACGATGAAGGCGCGTCGGACCTTGGAAGGAACAGGGATGGGGGGGACTTCGAATTTGATCCGGCCGTGCCTGAAGGCGAGGGGATCCGTCCAGGGGGGGTGCGTATATGCAGGGACTTGCTGGACACATGGGATGCGGACCTGCAAAGAATGGAAGAAAGGGAGGTTAGTGCTGTCCCGAAAACAGCGACAGCCTACAGAGTGTGGGGTGCACCAAAGGCACAGGGCATGGCTGGTCTTTAAATATTCGAAATAAGCAAAGAAGGGGGGGGTAGAGCATAAGAAATTTGTGGAGAGGGGGGACACACCCTTATAGACACCTAAAATCCATCGGCAGGCGGTGTTTTGCACCGCCTGCAGGCGGTTGACCAAGGTTTTTTGGGAGCGGCCATGAAACCAGACTGGTACGCCCCATGCAAGCATGGTACAGATGCAGGCTGAGTATAATTGCCGCAGGAGGAGAGCCGAGATGCCGCGTTCGGTGTTGCCAAGAATGCATAGGGCAGCTAGGGTGGAGAGGCCTTTCGATTGCATGTGTTTGACGTGAGCCTTGAAGGAGAGACCAGGATCCCACCAGATCCCTAGCCATCGCAAGGGGTTAGTGGGTTTGATGATGGTGGTGGGCATGATTTGTATGCCGGCGGTCCGCCAGTTGTCATATCTGATGGTGCACCTGGGTGGGTGGAAGTGGAGGGCCTCGGTCTTCATGGCTTCGATGTTGAGACTGAGCCAGAGGAAGTGGCCATCAAGTTGGCAGGGATTCAAATTGATGCCAACACCCTCATCCGACCCTCTATTCCCTTGCGCTGGCTGGGGATTTGGTGAGATCCGGGCCTCTCTTTCAAACCCCATGTGGAGTGAATGCGCTCCAAGGGGCTCTCAACACTTGCCGCCCTCCACATCCTTGGCAACACCGAGCGTGGAATTTCAGCCCTCCACCTCCGCCAACTATACTCGGCGTGTGTGCGCACTGTGCTCACATGGGGCGCACCTGTCTGGTACCACGGCCGGTCCCAAAAAACCTTAGTGAATTGCCTGCAGGCTGTTCAAAACACTGCATGCCAGTGGATTCTCGGCGTCTACAAGGGCACATCTCCACTTTCCACTAATTTCTTATGTTCCCTTCCCCCTTTCTTTGCATATTTCGAATATTTAAAGACTAACCATGCCCTGCGTCTATGGTGTACCCCACACTCAATCGGCTGCCACCGTTACTTGCCGCACACTAATATCCCTTTCTTTTTTATTATTTTTTATTTTTTATTATTATTCCTGCAGAATTATCTAATACATGTGCCCCCCCGAAGGGGGGGCCATGACTAAACAACTACGGAGGCGCCTGTCATCGCACATCGCATGAAACTGGGTGGGGCACGTCCCCCCAAGGGGGGCTAGTGGAAAACGCACCCTATTAAGGAAGAAAGGGAAAAGAGGAAAGGGAGGTTTACATATGGGGACGCCATGCCCTAGCTAATAAAAGGGAGGAACTGTGGGGTCGCAGAAGAAAAGGAAAGGGAGGGGCACGAGTGCCATATGGGAAACCATTGAGGGAGTCCGAAAGACGATCACGAGGCAGAGGGAAAGGGGGGAGCATTACCTGACAACCCCAAGAGAGCTGGGTCTGTGTCCTGTGTCCTAGGTCCGAGGTAGCAATGCATGTAGTCCCTGAGGATACCCATGTCGAGTCTGTTGGTGGTGGGGTGGCCATCCAGAGCCATGGCAGCAAATGCCAAACAAATGGCCCCTGCGGTACGGTCCGAGATGCGGTTAAGGTGTCCTGTCATGTGCAACCAGTGCCGCAGGACCAGGATGAGGTCTTTGTCCGCCCATTCAGAATGGTGGACAGGGGGGGTTGCTGTTTAGGCCAGATGCGTGGAATCCAGGCTGCAAACGACTCGCAGCTGCCCAGGATATGCAACATGGATTGTGTCAGCCATGGTGGGTGGTTGTGCCACCTGCAGTACGAGATCAGGCTGTGCATGTGGCAGTAGGCCGAGTCAAAGCTCAGCCAGTAGCCCCCGTAGGGACCAGCACAGCAGAGGACCTGGGCGACAGCAGAGAGCTCACGACGGGGGTGGTCGACCAGGAGAGTCAAGAGTTTCCTGGGCATCCATGTGGGGGGGCCTGTGACCACTAAGTACTTGTCAGCGGTGGAGGTGAGGGGGCGGGCGAGCTGGAGGGACCAGTGCTCACGGGCGGTGAGAGTGGCTTGTTCCTTCAGCATGGAGATAGAAGGGGGGAGATTGGATGGCGGGAGGCGAGTAGCTGCCTTAGCTTCTGAATCAGCCCATTCATTTCCTGCAATGTCCTCATGACTGGGGGACCATGCAAAGTGAATGTGTAGGTGTGGGAAAGTGTCCAGGAGGGTCTGGATGCCCGACTTCCAGAGGGGAAGGAGGTTGGCCCCCAAGGCAGAGGGCCAGCGCATGTAGAGGTTGAGGGCCGTGAGAGAGTCGGACATAAAGGTGATGTCCAAGACGTGTGCAAGCTCATCATGTAGGTGGCGTGCGGCCCAGCCAGGTGCGATGCCGAGCGAAAACTGTTCAGCATCTGTGGCAGTGGTGCACAGGGGGGAGGTCAGCCGGTGGGAGCAGAGCCTGTGGGGCCTGCTCATGGCGACGATGGCAGATCCAGCCTTCTGGCCTAGGCGTGAGCCGTTGGTGAAGACCTGGATAGTGTGCGGTGTGCAGAGTTCCCAAGCTCGATGGACAAAGTCTATCCGGACCTCGGAGGGAACCGGCACTGGGGGGATGGAGAAGCTGATCCGACCTTGCCCAAAGGCAAGGGGGTCAACCCAGGGGGGGTGCGTGTACACTGGGACCTGTTGGACGCGAGGGACACAGACGTGCAGAGAAAGGGAAAAAGGGAGATTAGCGTGCGGCAAGTAATGGCGGCGGCCGATGGAGTGTGGGGTGCACCAGAGGCACAGGGCATGGTTAGTTTTTAAATATTCGAAATATGCAAAAAATGGGGGGAGGGAGCAAAGGAAATTAGTAGAGAAGGGGGATGTGCCTTTGTAGATGCCAAGGATCCACCGGCATGCAGTATTTTGTACTGCCTGCAGGCGGTTAACCAAAGTTTTTTGGGACTGACTGTGAAACCAGACAGGCACACCCCATGCAAGCACAGTGCGCATGCACACCGAGTACAGTTGGCAGAGGTGGATTGCTGAGATGCCGCGTTCAGTGTTGCCAAGAATGCAGAGGGCAGCGAGTGTAGAGAGCCCCTTGGAGCACATGTGCTCAACATGGGGCTTGAAAGAGAGGCCCAGATCCCACCAAATCCCCAGCCAGCACAGGGGGATAGAGGGCCAGATAAGGGTATGGGCACCGATTTGAATGCCCATTGTGTCCCAGCCATGGTAGCCAAGTTTACGATGGGGTGGATGGAAGTGGAGGGCCTTGGTTTTGGCAGCTTCAATGTTGAGACCGATCCAATTGAAGAGGCCATTCAGGTGGCAGTATGTGTCTGCGAGCATTTTGCAGTTGGCAGTGACGGAGGCACCGATGCATACAATTAGGTGGTCATCGACGTATGCCAGTAACTTGCATCCGTGCCACTGGAAGTGGCAGAGGATGAGACCGGCAAAAATGATCGACAGGATGGGTGAGGCCGGGGAACCCTGGGGGGTGCCGAGGTTGGGTTTGGGGGTCAGCGGGGTCGTTGTGCCATCGAAGGAGATGGCGACTTTACGCCCGGTCATGAACGAGAGGCACCAGTCTGCCATGTTAGGCAGACAGCCCATCATCAGTAGCTGTTGGTGAAGGAGTTGGGGGTGCACCGAGTCAAAGAAACCCTGAATGTCTACCACAAGGACAGAGCAGACCTGGTTCGTCAAGTGGGCACCCTCCACGAGCTGTAGAAGGTGTTGGGCGGCATTGTAGACAGAGTGTCCTTGACGGCCGCCGTACTGGTTAGGTGGCAGCCAGTCCTCAGTATTTGTGAGGAACTGGAGCCGGTTAGCAATCATTTTCTCAAGGAGCTTGCCCAGGGTCTCCTCGAGAGTTATGGGGCGGTAAGAGTGGGGGGAGAACGGGTCTTTCTTGTTCGGCTTCCAGAGCATGACTACTTTTGCTGCCTGCCAGCACTCAGGGTGGTGCCCCATGCGCAGGCAGTCATTGAAAAGTGTTAGAATCTCGTCGGGAAACGAGGCGATCACCCATTTGAGTGGGTGATACCCGATGCCCGACAGCCCCAGGGCCGACAAGTTGGAAGTGTCGGTGAGGGTGTCCATCAGCTCCGATAGGAGGAGAGGTGGCACCCCTGGAGGTGGAGGTGGAGGGGGCCCTAGGCCTGCATCCGGGAGGGGGGGCAGCTCTTGGAAGTAGGTTGCACGAAAGAGCTCACCCTTTTCTTCATCCGACTGTGTAAAGGTGCCATCTACACGTTTCAGCGAGGGGACTTGAGTGGGGCATGTGCCTAGACCGCATTTGGCCCAGGACCAGATATTGGAGGGATTGGCCTCCACTGCCTGATCTGAGTAGTAGGTGCGCTTTGCGGCCTGTACCCCTCGCTTAAAAGCTTGGCGTGCAGCTGCTCGCAGTCGGTTGGTGGGGCGGTGTCGATGGCTTTGAGGAGGTTGCCACAGGTGGGTGTCCACCATGGTACTTTGGTCTTTGACAGGCGGGAGAGGGTGGTGAAAGGTTGCAAGGCGGCTTCCATGGCATGGACCACAGCATTCGCTTTTGCATCCAAGAGGTCAGTGTCTGTGGCTGGGAGTTTAAAGGCCTCGACCAGGGCCAGAAAGGCAAGCCCCATCCACTCCCCATAGTCATCATTTGTGAGGCGACGGGTTCTGGGTAGTGGGGGGGGAAGGTTAGTGGGTATGGCCCAGGTTAACTGGGCATGATCAGATAACAGGGTTTGCGCCAAAGAGAAAGAGTCTAAAATCGACTCTGGCGCAATATGGGGGGGGGGCCCACACCATGTCAAGAGGGCACCGACGGGGCCCGTCCTTGGGACGGGAGTCAGAGTCCAGAGCATGTGCAGGTTCGAGGCTGTTTTCCTAGAAGAAGTCATCAAGGGGTTGAGCCCCCAATGACTCCCATCGAGTCGTGGTGAGGTCGGACCAAGAGTGGTGGCGATGGTTGAAGTCACCACACACGAGGAGGGTGGTGGCCAGTGCTGGGGGGAGTGAGAAAAGGAACGACTCACCGGGGTACTGAGGGGAGAGGGCATCATGTTCTGGGGGGCTCATACCATAGTAGTTGCATAGCTGGATAGTGACATGTGCGTGTACCTCCACTGTCAGTACATCTGTGCCATGAGTGGCAGGACCGATGATGGACCAGGAAGAGGGGGGGAGGTTCCAAGAGACGTATGTTACAATGCGAGGTCACGTGTCAGGAGGTAGAACAGCGACAAAGCCAGATATAGAGGGAACACCATAAATAGGCAGTCCAGCTGGGTCAGTTAGAGAGGGCTGCGATCCGATTTGATACCACAGGGGTTCTTGAATCAAGAGCAGATGAGGAGGAGATGGAGCCAAGGAGAGAAACGGGAACAGAGACTGAATCGCCGCAAGTGAGCAGGCAGCATTCCACTGCAGTACACGGAGTTGTGCACTCATTACAGTTCTTCTTCTTCAGGGAGAATGGGGAAGTCCTGGTCTTGCCCAGTGAGGATGTTGTGGAAGCGGTGTTTCTTTGGGCAGGAGGGGAACATGGAGGGGTGGTTGGTGCCGCAGTTGTGGCAGTGGCGGGGGTGGGGGCAATAGTCGGACTTGTTGGCCTCAGTGGCGCAGTCCACGCAAGATTTGCAATGGTTAATGGTATGGTGGTTGCCTGCACACTCTGCGCACACTGCTGGGGCTTTGCAGCCCCTCATTCCATGCCCAAGTGCCTGGCAGCACTCACATTGGGTGAGGCCGGGGCAGATGGGCAGGATGGAGAGGTGGAGGGAGGTGCTGAATAGCCAGACATGGGGCCTCTTGAGAAGGTGCGTGCAGACTTGACCATCAGGGTTGGCAAAGGAGAAGGAAACTGGGCACTGCTTGAGGTTCTTGATGTTGTCCTCCAGGGTGGTGAAGTGGGGAGGGATGACGAAGTCGAGGTTGCAAAGGGACAGGTTGTGCTTCACTTCTGACAAAAGCTGGGCAGGGGTGAAAATCTTACCTTCCAGTCCAAAGAGATCTGTAGTAGGCACCATGGAGATGCATAGGGCGGAGTGTTGGCAGACGTGGGATGGGGAGAGGGTGAACCCGGTGGGGACCGAGGTTCCAGTGATGAGGCACCTGTCACGCATATAGCACGCAAACGCGATGCTGTGGCAATCAATGATCGTCTCAGTCATCGGCATGAGGTTTGAGGGTCTGTGGGTGAAGACGGTCATGATGTTGCCCTTGACGTTGAATGCTGAGGACAGGACTGTGACACAGTCTGCTGTAGGGAGGGTGTCGAAGAACTCATGTGCTCTCTGGGTGAGAATTGAACCCGAGAGGCGGTGTTCTGCATGGCAGTGGTGGATTCCAGGGCTAAGGACCAGAGTGGGGTCTTTAGCAAACATCTTGAGGGGGGAGGCAGCTGGCACTTAGACTTCTTCTTCTTTTTGGTCTGGGCACCTGTTGTATTCTGGGAGGGGTTAGTAGGGGCTGCGGGTTGGGCCATGGCCTGAGTGTAGGATAGGGGGGTCCCAGCTGTTGGGGCCGGTGCCATGTTGGTGGGGGGGGGTTCCTCCCATGTTGGTGGGAGCCATGGTCTTTGCAGCCTGTTGGGGGCGTGGGGGGGGACGAGCGGCCAGGGAGGAAACCTGGCAGGAGATGTTGCCGACCTGTGAGGTGAGTCGCAGCATTGCTGTCTTCAGCTCCTTAATATTGTCGGTGGGGGGGGAGGGGCGCGCTGGTGCAGCAGGTGGCACCATGGCGGCCCAGATGAAGGGGGCTTGGAGGGACAGATCATGCCCCTCGATACCCTGGTTGTATTGCATCATCAGGTTGTGCAACTCGACGTTCTGGGGATGGGGGCCTCCTTCTTGCACCCAGTTGAGTGCCGAAATGACATGGTGAGAGAGTGCGAGGACTCTCCCTATGTATCGCGACAGCTCATGAGCCGTTTGTGGGGGGGCGGCATCCATGGGACCAGTGTTCATGTGTTTGAAGAGGTCCTCGTATTCCTGGATGGACTCGAACAGGATCTGCTGGGCAGCGGTAATGTGCGGAGGGCGCACCAGGGGGGTGATGGTGTCGGCTGACCGTTTACCAGTCTGTGTGGTGGGGGTGTGGGGGCTGCCTAGCTCCATGGAGGTGTCTTTGCCGAGTCGTCCCTGTATCACAGGGGATGACAGGGCACCTTGAAGTGGATCCGGGGAGGACATTTGAAAGGCGGGGCCAAGAGGCAGCTCGTCAGAGAGGACTGGGAACTGGCAGGGAGGGGTTGGCGGTCATCCTTCTTGACCACTAACCACCACCATCTCATTGCACACGTGTAGCTAAGACTCCCTGCAATGTCCTCTGGTGCTAGTCACCCACCCCGTCAGGCCCCCCCTGCCCCAGGCTCATCCTCAGCGTCCTTTTTTTTTTTTTTTTTAAATTTATTATTCCTACAGAATTATCTAATACATCTGCCCCCCCGAAGGGGGGGCCATGACTAAACAACTACGGAGGCGCCCATCATCACACATCACATGAAACTGGGCAGGGCTCATCCCCCCAAGGGGGGCTAGTGGAAAACACACCCTATTAAAGGAAAAGAGGGGGAGAGAGAGAAGGGAGGTTTACATACTGTGACGCCATGCCCTAACTAATAAAAGGAAGGAGAACTTTGGAGTAACATAAGAAAAGGGAAGGGGGAGGTGCAAGTGCCATGTGGGAAACCGAAGGGGAATCTGAAAGTCGCTCACAGATCAGAGGGAAAGGGGGGAGCAGTACCTGAGAGCTCCAAGAGGGCCAGGTCCGTGTCCTGTGTCCGAGGTCCGAGGTATTGACACACATAAGCCTGTAGGGTGTCCATGTCCAATCCATCGGCAGTGGGGAGGTCGTCCAGAGCCATGGCAGCGAATGCCAAATGAATGGCCCCCATGGTACAGTCCAAGATGTGGTTGAGGTGGCCTGTTAGATGCAACCAGCATCACAGGACCAGGATAAGGTCTTCGTCTGCCCATTCTGAATGGTGGACAGGGGGGGGTTGCCGTCTTGGCCAGACGCGTGGGATCCAGTGTGCGAACGACTCACAGCCGCCCAGGATGTGCACAGTGGATTGCGTCGGCCAGGGGGGGTGGTTGTGCCACCAGCAGTAGGAGATCAAGCTGTGCATGTGTCAGTAGGCTGAGTCAAAGCTCAGCCAGTAACCCCTGTAGGGACCAGCATGGCAGAGAACTTGAGCTACTGCTGATAGCTCGTGGCGGGGGTGGTCAACCAGGAGAGTGAGTAGTTTCCTGGGCGTCCACGTGGGGGGGCCCATGACCACCAAGTATTTGTTGGCGGTAGAGGCGAGGGGGCGGGCAAGTTGAAGGACCCAGTGCTCACGCGTGGCGAGAGTAGCCTGTTCCTTCAGTGCGGAGATAGAGGGGGGGAGATTGGAGGACGGTAGGCGTGTGGCTGCCTTGGCTTCCACATCAGCCCATTCGTTGCCTGCGATGTCCTCATGACCAGGGGACCATGCGAAGTGAACGTGAAGCTGCGGGAAGGAGTCCAGAAGCGACTGGACCCCCAACTTCCAAAGGGGGAGGAGGTTGGCCCCCGACACAGAGGGCCAGCACTGATAGAGGTTGAGTGCGGTGAGCGAGTCAGACATGAAAACGATGTCTGAGACCTGCTCAAGCTCCTCACAGAGGTGGCGTGCAGCCCAGCCAGGGGCGATGCCGAGTGAGAACTGTTTGGTGTCTGTGGCGGTGGCACATAGGGGGGAGGTTAGCCTGTGGGAGCAGAGCTGGTGAGGCCTGCTCATGGCGACAATGGCAGAACCGGCCTTCTGGCCGAGGCATGAGCCATCGGTGAAGACCTGGACTGAGTGGGGTGTGCAACATTCCCGAGCTTGATGGACAAAGTCCATCCGGACCTCGGAGGGAACTGGCACTGGAGGGACAGAGAAGCTGATCCGGCCATGCCCGAAGGCAAGGGGGTCGGCCCATGGGGGGTGCGTGTACACTGGGACCTGTTGGACACAAGGGACACGGGCCTGCAGAGAAAGGGAGAAAGGTGTGTTAGCACGCGGTAGGTAGCAGTGGCGGCCAATGGAGTGGGGGGTCCGCCAGAGGCGGAGGGCATGGTTAGTTTTTAAATATTCGAAATATGCAAAAAAGGGGGGGAGGGAGCAAAGAAAGTTTGTAGAGAGGGGGGATGCACCTTTGTAGACACCTAGGATCCACCGGCAAGCAGTATCTTGTACTGCTTGTAGGCGATTAACCAAAGTTTTTTGGGACCAACCGTGGTACCAGACAGGGGCGCCCCATGCGATCACAGTGCGGACACACGCCGAGTACAGTTGGCAGAGGTGGAGGGCCGAGATGCCGCGTTTGGTGTTGCCGAGGATGTGGAGGGCGGCGAGTGTAGAGAGACCCTTGGAGCGCATGTGCTCTACATGGGGTTTGAAGGAGAGGCCCGGGTCCCACCAAATCCCAAGCCGGTGCAAGGGGATAGAGGGCCAGACCAGGGTTTGGTCATTGATTTTGATCCCCATCATGTCCCAGCCATGGTAGCCAGTTTTGCGACAGGGTGGGTGGAAGTGGAGGGCTTTGGTCTTGGCGGCCTCGATTTTGAGTCCAATCCGTTCGAAAAGCCTGTTGAGGTGGCGGTATGTGTTGTCCAGAGTTTTGCAATTGGCGGTGACAGAGGCGCCAATGCAGACAATGAGATGGTTGTCAACATATGCCAGTAGTTTGCATCCGTGCCACTGGAAGCGGTGGAGGACAAGTCCAGCAAAAATCGTTGAGAGGATGGGGGAGGTGGGGGACCCTTGTGGGGTGCCGAGGTCGGGTTTCGGGGTCAGAGGGGTCGTTGTGCCGTCAAAAGAGATAGCAACTTTATGCCTGGTCATGAACAAAAAGCACCAGTCCGCCATGTTAGGTGGACGGCCCATCGTTAGTAGCTGTTGGTGGAGGAGTTGAGGATGCACTGAGTCGAAGAAACCCTGAATGTCTACCACAAGGATAGAGCAGACCTGGTTTGTCGAGTGGGCACCCTCCGCTAGTTGTAGAAGGTGTTGAGCAGCATCGTAGACAGAGTGTCCCTGATGCCCCCCATACTGGTTAGGTGGCAGTCAGTCCTCCTCATTAGTGAGGAACTGGAGCTGGTTAGCGATCATCTTCTCTAGGAGCTTGCCCAGGGTCTCCTCGAGAGTTATGGGGTGGTAAGAGCAGGGAGAGAATGGGTCCTTCTTATTTGGTTTCCGGAGCATAACAACTTTTGCCACCTGCCAGCACTCGGGGTGGTGCCCCATGCGAAGGCAGTCATTGAAAAGTGTTAGGGTCTCGTCAGGGAACGCAGCTATCACCCATTTTAGGGGATGATAGCCGATGCCCGATGGCCCCAGAGCCGACAAGTTGGAGGTGTCAGTGAGGGCATCCGTCAACTCTGAAAAGAGGAGAGGCGGCGCGCCCAGAGGGGGGGGAGGAAGTGGCCCAAGGCCAGCATCTGGGAGTGGGGACGGCTCTTGAAAGTACGTGGCGCAAAATAACTCACCCTTCTCTTTGTCCGACTGGGTGAAGGTGCCGTCTGCACATTTGAGCAAGGGGACTTGGGTGGGGCGTGTGCCGAGGCCGCGTTTGGCCCAGGACCAGATGTTGGAGGGATTGGCCTCCACCGCCTGATCTGAGTAGTAGGTTCGCTTTGCCGCCCAAACCCCTCGCTTAAAAGCTTGGCACACAGCGGAATGCAGTCGGTTGGTGGGGGCGGCGTCAATGGACTTGAGGAGGTCGCCACAGGAGGGCGTCCACCATGGGACCTTGGTCTTCGATGGCCAGGCGAGGGTGGTGAAGGGCTGGAGAGCCACTTCCATGGCTTGGACCACAGCGGCCACCTTTGCATCTAAGAGGGTGGGGTCTGAAGCCGGGAGTTTGAAGGCTTCGGCTAGGGCCAGAAAGGCTAGCTCCATCCACTCCCCATAGTCATCGTTGGTAAGGTGATGGGTTCTGGGGAGGGGGGGAGGAAGGTGAGTGGTGACCACCCAGAAGAGCTGGGCATGGTCAGAGAGTGGGGTAAGTGCCGAAGCAAAGGAGTCAAGGATTGGCTCCAGCACAATGTGAGGGGGGGCCCACACCATGTTGATAGGACACTGACGGCACCCATCCTTGAGACAGGAGTCGGAGTCTGGTGCATGTGTGGGTTCGAGGCTGTTTTCCCAGAAGAAGTCGTCGAGGGGTTGGGCCCCCAGCGACTCCCACCAAGTAGCGGCAAGGTCGGACCATGAGTGGTGGCAACGGCTGAAGTCACCACACACTAGTAGGGTGGTGGCCAGCACCGAGGGAAGTGAGAAAAGAAAGGACTCACCTGGGTACTGAGGGGGAGGGGATCCTCAGCATCCATTGCAGCCATGGTCGCGGCTATGATGCGCCCGGCCACCACCCCCACGACACGCCTGGCGTCCTCACCACCATCCCCACCCCGCCACACCCCGGACCTCTCTCAAGGCCTGGCACTCGGCCCCGTGATCGTCATGTCCTTGCCGGATCCTCTTCAAGGTGCCCCCTCCTCTCCTGTACTACAGAGAGGAGATGGTGAAGATTTGACCATGGGCAGCCCCCATACCCCCCAGTTGCAGATCAGTAAGAGATCTGCCAACGTCCTCACCCCACTCGTGTGCCCCCAGTGCATAACAGAATCCCAATGGATCCTACTGGAATCTGGTCAGGAATTCGAGGCACTTTTCATGTGGATGAACAACAGTCCACCTGATGCCACCCCCCACCAAACGTAGTATGAGATGTCGCAGTACATCGGAAGGGTCCTTGCCCTCTCGCAACGCACCATGTCCGCTCTCAACAGGGCGAAAGAAGGAGGCTCCAACCCCCAAAACGTCGAGCTACATAACTTGATGATCCAGTATAACTGTTACATTTTTCCTTGCACTCTCCACCGACCCCTAACCCCACAAGCCTCTAGTATGTTCCACGACCCTATTGCGCTTACTGATCATGTACCATGCTCAGTCATACCTTCCATGCACTTCCCCTGTGTTCTACTAACTCCTCACCCTAAACACGTTCTATCTCATCCCCCCACATTCCATAGGTCTATATAAGCTGTACCTCGTCGAGCATATTAGCCTTAAGCTTATGCTCTTTGTTCTCACAAGCTCATTTGCTCACCCCCGGGCCCAGTGTGCTCTCCATCGTAACCCGACTCAATAACGACACGCTCGACGTATGCGACTCTCTAAGTACATCATCGTCACCATCTTCGTCACTCACCTCATCGTGTCCACTCATCGACTCCGTGTACGACGCATCCGTAACCCGGACGGCTCCCCAATCCTTTGATCTTAACAATAACCTCGGCATTGAGGGACAGGACCTGTCCCTCCTGGCACCATTCATCTGGACAGGCTCGGCGGCTCCCACAGCACCCCCTAAGCCCCCCCCCTCTACTGATGACATTAAGGAGTTGAAAACAGCAATGCTCAGACTCACCTCCCAAGTCAGCGACATTTCCTGGCAAGTCTCCTCCCTGGCTGCTCGTCCCCCCCCACGCCCCCAACAGGCTGCGAGGACACTGGCTCCCACCACCAACATGGCACCGGCCCCAACAGCCGTTGTCCCCCTATCCTACGCTCAGGCCACGGCCCAACCTGCAGCCCCCACTAACCCCACACAGAATGCTCCAGGTGCCCAGATCGAAAAGAAGAAGAAGTCTAAGCATCAGCTGCCCCCCCCCCCCAAGATGTTCGCCAAGGACCCCACTCTGGTCCTTAGCCCAGGAATTCACCACTGCCATGTGGAACACTGCCTATCTGGATCAATACTCACCCAGAGAGCCTGGGAGTTCTTCGATGCCCTTCCAACCGCCGACCGTGTCACGGTCCTGTCCTCGGCATTCAATGTCAAGGGCAACATCGTGACCGTCTTTGCCCACCGCCCCTCTACCCTTACACCGACGACCAAGACAATCATTGATCATCACAGCGTCTCGTTCATGCACTATATGCGCAACAGGTGTTAAGTAATTGATGCAATTCCATCATTACGGACAAGAGGAAAGGTCAGTCGATCAAAGACAAAGACCAATAATGGCAAGACCAGTCCAATTAATCGATACGCGCTCCTATTGTCAAAGATGCAAAGATGCATACTCAGTCTCATGGAATGTATTCACATTAGCATGCAGGGCTATAGGCAAACAAGC